>VXAY01001101.1:2049701-2169295 GCA_013399855.1 Oxyruncus cristatus | reverse complement strand
CGGGGCGGGGGGCGCGGGGGGGAAACGGCGCTGCCGGGCCGATCTGAGCCCCGCCTGTTCCCGCAGAGCTCCCGGCACTCCAAACTGGAGAAGGCCGACATCCTGGAGATGACCGTGAAGCACCTGCGGAGCCTCCAGCGGGCCCAGATGACCGGTGAGTCCCGGGAGGGAACGGGGAGGAGGAGCTGGGGCGGCTACATCCCGGGGGCTGGGGGCATCGCATTCCCTGTCTGCATCCTCGGTAGGGAGGTTAACGGCCACCAGACTTTGCACCTGCATCCTCCGAGAGTGATGGAGGGTACCGTGTTCTTTATGTGTATTCTTGATACAAAGATACAGTAGCTCACCACTTTATCCTGAGTACTGGAGAGTCATGTGGGGCATAGTTCTGCTACTGGGGTGGGTGGTGAGGGTCAGCATGATCTCTGTGTGTATTCCCAGTACAGAAGAGTCGGGGAGGTCGCTGTATTCTCTGGCTGCATCCCCGGTACTGGAGGGCACTGGGAGGGCTGCAGTGCTCCCCCCATGGATCTGTTTTGAGGGTGTGGGAGGCACAAGAGCCTCTGGGGGAACTGTTTCCAACCTGGATCCCTGCAGTATAGGGACATAGCAGGACTCTTGGGAATTGTCTGTTCCCTATCTGAGTCGCTGATGGTGGATTTGGTAGCAGAGGGGCTGTTCCTTCTATTTGAATTCTTGGCACCTGGGCACACAAGACACACTGCCAGAGGGGCTGCTTTCCCTACTTGGATTCCTGGTTTAGAGGGGCTGTAGGATGCAATGCCGGTGGGCTGCTCACCCACGTTCCCTTTGGAGCCTGCTGACCCCTGTGTGCCTCTCCTCCCACAGCTGCACTGAGCACAGACCCCACAGTGTTGGGCAAGTACCGTGCAGGCTTCAGCGAGTGCATGAACGAGGTGACGCGGTTCCTCTCCACCTGCGAGGGCGTCAACACCGAGGTGCGCACCCGGCTCCTGGGCCACCTGGCCAGCTGCATGACCCAGATCAACGCCATGAACTACCCTGCACCCCCTCCACCACCCCCACTGCCACCAGCCGCAGCCTTTGGGCCACCCCTGGTGCCGCCGGGCAGTGGTGCGGGGCCACTCCCAGGCATGCCCTGCAAGCCAGGTGCCGATGCTGCCAAGGTGTACGGTGGCTTCCAGCTGCTGCCGGCTTCCGATGGGCAGTTTGCCTTCCTCATCCCCAGCACTGCCTTTGCTCCTGGGGGGGCTGTGCTGCCTCTGTATGGTGGCCCACCCACAGCTGCCACTGCCGCCTCGCCACCAGGCCCGCCACCCGGCACAGGCGACTCGGTCTGGAGACCCTGGTGAGGGTGGTGGGCACCAGACTGGACTTGGCTCTGCACCCCGTGCTGCTGGCACGGCTGTACATAGGTTATATGTTCATATTGGATTGTGCCTTTGTACCATAGCACTCCTTTGACAGTGTTTCGTGTTTTACACGAGATCTTTTTTTTCCCTTTCCTCCCCTCCCTTATGTGACGCCAAAGATTGTTTTTTTGGGTTTTTTTTTTCTTTTTGAATGCTCATAAAATAAAATTTCCCTTCCATTTTGGAAGGCTTTTGGAGATAAGTTGGAGTTCTGGCATGTGTGCATAGGAGGGAGCCCAGCTCCTGGCTGCCTGTGGATCATGCTGCTCCAGGGCTGTCTTGTCCTGCTCACCAGGCTGGAGCTGTCACTCAGCCCCTCTGTCCCCTCTGTCTTGTGAAATCACCTGGCCCCTCTCCCTGCCCTGGGGCAGATGTAATTACTGCTTCTTTGGGAATAGCTCAATTGATCAGACTTGTTAAAAAGAGCTTTTATTTGCAGAGCTGGTGAATGTTCTGAGGGAGGCACCTCCACTCTGTTCATGGCTCCTCAGCTGATGGAGTTAGAGTAGCTGTGGTAAAGAGAGACAGATTCAGCTGCCCTGGTGAGCCTCCTGCCCTGGACCTGGAGGAGCAGGCTGTGGTGTAAATCACAAATGACTCCAGTCAGTTGATTGAGAGAGCAGTGCCTGCCAGCTTCTCGTGTTACAAAAGCAGTGTGTCTCCACAGGACAAGCCTGACACCAGTGCTCCTGGCTGCAGCAGGCACTGGGCACCACCTCCACCTGGACTTAAAAGCACAGAGCTGTTCCCGGCCCTGAGCACCAGCCAAGCTGTGCTGGATGATTAATGCTCTGCATGTGGTTTTGATAGAGTTGGGCATTTCCTCTGCTGTTCTATGGAAAACACGTGGCTGAGGGAGTGATGTGGGGCTGTGAGGACTATCTCTCTATAATTATGAGCTGCAGCTGACCCCTGTGACTTGGGGATGCCCCATTTCCAGGCAAGATGCAAGCTCTAGATAGCAGTGAGCGGCAGTCTCAGGTTACAGCTTGCATTGCCCTTCTCAACAAGTCTTAACGCAGAGCGGACAGCTTTAAAATGTGCCAGGATCCACTGGGGTTTCCTTCCAAATCCTGCTGCAAAAGCTTGTTGGATTTTGTCTGGATCAACCAGGTGCTTGACTGTATCCAGGTGTTGTTGGGGAAATGAAAGCTGGGGAGAGTGTGAGACTTAGACGGATTAAACCTGCTGGGATTTGACTGCCCAGCTTTCCTCCCTGCTCCATGTAAAGAAACACATTCTCCTGATCTGAAAGTACTCCTGCGGGTGTATTTTGGAGGGGGGTGGTGCATGCCTGGGATCTCTCTCTGCAGGGTGTACTGATGAAGCTGCAGCCGGTGGCAGTTCTCTTTTTCAAAGGAGCTGATCTCCCTGGGATGAGCTTTCTCTTCCCTGTCTCCCAACATCTTACTGGCCTGCCTGCATTGCCACCCTCACAGAGACATCTTGCAGCCAGGTTTAGTGTGCAAGGCTTGGGAATACCAGATTTGCTGTCCCAAGGCAGGTGTGTAGCCGTACAGGTTGAGCTTGCCTTCCCTTCCACCAGCCGTGGTGTCACTTTTCTGCACTGGAGGTACCGAGGGTAGGACTGAGCCCACCTTGTGTACAGAGAAGCGCTCGCAGGACCTGTCTTGGAATTGCATCAGACCAACTCCCGCTGCTGGATGGCCTGTGTGGAGCTGATGTACATCAGTAATGCATCACCTGTAAGAGTAAGGCTATTCCAGCTGAGCAGTGTCTTCCTTTTCTGCTGAAGCAGTTGGTTTGGAAAGCACATTGGAAAAAGGAGACTTTGCTGTAGGCTAATGGAGAACACACAGCAGATCCAGGAGTGAAAGATAAGATGAACCTATTTGCTAATGGAGTTTAAATAGCCTAGTATAAAGCAGATATGGCATGCTTGGACTGGTTTCTCCAAAGCTTTCTGTGTTTACTCTATCCCACAGCCTGTTGACATGAGAGCTCTGCTTGAGTTTGTGAGCTTTAAGGGGATCAGAGCAATTCCCAGGAGCTGTGCTCTTGGTGCCAGTTCACTGAGCCCGTGACAAATTGGGATGACAAATGCAGGCTGTGGGTCTGTGGATCATTGTGTGTGGGAATTGCCCTTCAGGTGCAGCAAATGCCTTCAAACTGGTGCCGTGGGATGAGCAGGCAAGGGGAAGGGAGGCTTAGGGGGTGCCAGGGAAGGGACAGGGCTGAGCTGTGGCCCTGCAGGGGACTGTGCAGGACAGGTAGGAAAAGGGACCTGACTAAATGCTGCCAGATGGGATGCAGCTCCTGGTGGCTTCCCTGCATACCTTGCTGAGGCCTGGTGTGCCAGCAGAGAGGACCCTGGGAAGGTGCTAGAGCCAGATCTGTCCCTCTCATGACCACTCTTGGGTTGGTAGGCGCTTTGGCACAACTGGTGGGTGCATTTGCAGCCTGGAGGGTGCTGAGCTGGAAGGAGCTCCATCCCTGCCTACAGTGCACCTGCACAGGAGTCCGTAGGCAGGGGGCTTTGCCTGTCTGCCCCAGCACCCTGCCTTGCCCCCCACCCACCACAGAGCCTACAGTCCGAGCTGTCCCTTGCATCCTTGCAGCTCCCTTCCTTCCATCGCTGCTGCCGTCCCGGGAAACCTGTCATTAAAGTCAATTAACTTTTCCCACACTCCTCGTGAGCAGCGCAAAAGCCCCTCCTCGCTTCCTCCTTGGCTCTTAAGTGCTACCATATGGCACAGGCCCCCGCGCCCCCCCACGCCCGCCCTGCCTTTGATTCCAGCCAGACAGCCGGAGCTTTATGATTTAAGCCGGGAGAGCCCTCGTACCAAGCCCTGGGCCGCTCTGCGGCCAAGGTGGTTTTTTTAGCAGGCAAGGCTGTTTTCTGGCAGGAAATGAATAGCTCCCAGATGAGCTCAGGAACCTGAGAGGTCGTGAGAAAGGAGCGAACCCCCGGCGCGGTGGNTCGGGAGAAAGGCGCGACCCCCCGGCGCGGTGGCGGGCTGCCAGCGGTGTGGGGAACGCGGGAGGGAGCGCGGCTGCTGCCGCCGGCACACGAACCCGCCCCGGCCCCCGCTGGCAGGCGGCGAGGCCGAACGCCGGCAGCCCGTGGCCAAACGCCGCCCGTATGCCACGGACGGAACCCGGCCCCGCGGCGGCACAGCCCCTCGGCCAGCTGTCCCGAACCATCGTCCTCGCTCATGCCAAGGGCCCGCAGCCGTCGGCTGACCTTGGGCTGGGATCCAGGCACCCGGCCCGAAGGGAGTGTAGGATGGTGAAAAAAGCAGCCTGGCAGCCGGGTTAAGATGTGGAGGAGCAAGGCAGGAGTTGTGGGGGTGCCAAGGCAAGAGTGCCCCAGGACCAGCGCTGCAAACCTCCCTTGGGGGGCTTCATGCCGCAGGGTGTGCAAGCACCACCGCTGGGGCGGCTGGATGCTGTAGGGGCCAGGATGCTCCTGCCCCATGGCTCCCAGCCAGTGGGACCAGACCCGACAGCCCGTAGCTCTGGCTTGCACCAGCACCTCAAGGCCAGCACCCGCTTCTGCTCTGCTGCTGCCCCTGGGGCAGTGAAGGGGACCTGTGATTTACAGGGATGACATGTGTTTTACTTAAAACAAGTTAAACAAAAGCCCAGCTTGTTTTGCGGAGCACAGACTTCCTGGGGGGGTCAGCCCAGACAAATGACTCCACTCCCATCTAAAAAACATTCTCAGCCATGCCATAAGCTGGTCCTGGGAATGGCTGCGACAATCATCCCCCCCTTCCCAGCCTCTGCAGCAGGAGTGATTTCTGATGTCTCTGCCCCAGCAGAGCTGTGCCCCAGGGGTACCAGCTACCCATTCCAGTGCCTTACATGTGTCCAAGGATCTGATCCACACAGGCCGTAGCCTCTGGATCATTCTCCTGTACAGCCCTGTGCTGACTCCCACAGTGAGCACTGGAAGGAGGCTGGAGGCATGTGTTCTTCATGCTGGCACCACAATGAGGGTGACAAGGGGGCTGTGTTGCACTGAAAGGGTGAGGGGCTGGAGAGGGCCTGAACCCGGTGTGTTTGCTGAGGAGGGTGCAGGGGCAGCAGGGCAGGGCAGAGGTGCTGTTGCTGAAGGACAGCCATGGAGGTAGGGCTGCCTGCAATCTGTAATGATTAAGAAGCTGCTCTCAGACGGGGTTTATTGCCAGTAAAGCCAGCTCAACACAACTGGGGGGGCATTAACCCTTATCTGCCTGGCCTGATAAGAGCCCTGGGCTTTGCCTTCCGGCCCAAGGAGAGCAAACACCCGCAGCAGGGCATGGCACAGACTGCGCCATGTCACCCTGAGGACACAGCTGACATCCTGCGTGGGTGGGACACGCCGCCCCAGCACGTGCTCCCAAAGCTCCTGGCCCTGCCTCCCTCTGCCTGCTGCCCTCTGCACATGGGTGAGCAGCAGGAGCGCAGCCACAGGGGTGAAGGGTCTGTGCCCGAACTCCCGAGGAGTTCAGCCGTACAAAAGCAGCATCCTGCTTAATTAAAAGCAGACCTGCTGTAATGAGCCTGCCAGCACGACAGCATGGCTCAGGCAGCTCTGCTAGAGCGGAGGTTGGAGCTCAGCCTCACCGCAGGACTGGGACATGAGGTGGCCCAGAGGCTGGGAGCCGAGGCTGGGAGCCAGGGCTGGGTCACCCTGTGACTCCGTGAAAAGCCAGGTCTCTCTCTGTGTCCTCGCAGCCCCCCCAAAGAAAGACAGCCTGTCCCTGATCCAGCCTGCTGCTGCATAGCACCTCACCAAAAGTCATCCCTAAAATTGCCCCTGGAGTGGGGCCTCTGCTTGATCCTTCCCCCCAGGTGGGGTTATACGCCAGCCCTGGACTGTTACCTCCCGCCACAGTGCCCAGCCACGCTGGCACTGGGACCGCCAGCGATGGTGCCTGCCCTGCAAGGGAGACATCTGCTGAGGCTGTGCCAGGAGGAGGCTGCTCCGTGCTCCAGATCCTCGGAGCTGGGATGGCAACAACCCCTCTAGATGTGGGTGCACTGGGCTGCCTTACAGGAGCGTTTCCAAGGGTGCCCTGCTTTTTTTCCGTTGTTTTGTCAGCGGTTTTGGCTGCTGAGGAGGTCAGAGTTGTTGAGGAATAGTACACTTACGGCAGGTAGCTTGGTGTGCAGCTGCAGGTTGTGCTCTGGGTGGGGGAAATGGTTGGAACCACAGAGAATGAACTGTGAACGGGCACCAATTCTTTGCCTAACAAAGGACACGGGGAGTTGCGGTGCTGCCCGGCAGGGGTGTGGCCGGTCACTCAGGGACTCTGCAGGACCCGATGAACAATGACTAAATATCACCACTGGACCGAGAGGCACGTGCAGCACAGACTGAGGGTATGAAACCCCAGGGATTCCTGTGTTCAGGTTCCTCTGCGGCAGCACCCGGCTTGACCTGTTATCATATCACAGCACCATGATTAAATTAAGGAACCAGAGACCTGGACTCTGCTATGGTAAACCTGGGGTGGAGTCGATGAGGGAAATTTGTCTGACTGTGTGAGTGTGGGATGTGCAGGGAGTCAAACAGGGCACCCGTCAGCTCACTGGAGCTGCCTTCTGCAAAGGGGCTTTGGTCCCAGCAGTGAAAGTGGGGGATAGTGTGAGTGTGACTCCCAGAGTGGCTTCTGAATGATCAGACAGGAACATTTCTTTAACAAGAGGGCTGTCAGCAGTGACTGGAGGCTTCCACAGCTTGTCCATCTTGAAGAAGATGAGCTGTAGCTCTGTTTTCTGGAACACATTATGAGTTCTTGAAACCGTAAAACAATCTGGCTGGTGTCTCTCCCTCTGACGCTGGAAATCTGGACAGTGTTTGTACCAAGAGAGGGAGCAGGATATAAGGACACATGCTGAATCTCACAGTTACGTATCCTGCCTGGCTCTGGCCCTCACAGCCCTGTTGCAGCCCAGGCACAGATAAATCCCCATCTCTTTTGGCTGCACTGACACACATGGGGCATCTGCCAAACAGGGGAAATGGTACTGGGCCTCAACCCACTCAGCTCAGCAGCATCTTCACTGAGGCTACAACTGGTGTAAAGCAGGACCAATACAGGCTGATCCTGCTAGGCTTGGGAAACATTTGGCTTTGTCTGCATCTCCAGTATCAGGCTGAGTCTCATCCCTGCCTCCATCAGTAACAACCTCATCTCTGGACCTGGAAGACAACCTGCTTTAGTCCCAGCAGTGAAATGAAATGAATCCTGTTTATGGTGGGGGAAAGCAAATGGCCCATCACACTCAGGGGTTTGACAGCAACATGTAAGTGCAGAGAAAGACCAGAGCCCTGCATGCCTATGGAGAAGGGACCAGGACATCCTTCTGGGCTGCATCTCAGTGAGTGCTAGAGGAGACAATGAGCCTGGAGGGAGAGGGGGAGCTTTGGGATGATGATGCATCAGGACAAATCCTTCCACTAGGCAGTGTTCCCAACCAAACCAGTCCCACGTATGGTGAAAGAACAGGGAAACTGGAGCACTCATCCCCAGCTCTGCAGCTGGGAGGACTCTGGTTGGTCAGCATCTGCACAGGGTCTCACAGCAAGGACTCTGGTGGGATGCAGGGACTCTTCATGGATGTTTCCTTTCTCTCTGCAGCCAAGCCTCGCTCCTCGCCGTGGGATTAGTGCTGGTGTGTACCACAGCACAGAGCTCCGCACTTCCCTTCCCAGGGGGCACTTGCTTTCAGCAACCCTTCAACTTTTATTGTACTCTGAAACAGAGGGGTTGGCAGCTGGACAGCCTGGGCTGGTGTTTCTGAGCAGGCTCCAAGCAGATGTTTGTGCTCGCAGACAGAGCTGGCACTCAACTGCCTTCCCTGCTGGGCTCAGCTGCGTGCGGGCAGGCTGCAGGCAGAGCCTGTGGGCAGCCCCCTGCCTGCGGCGCTGCCTGTTCGGGACAGCTCTCCCCAGAGCTCTGAGAGTGGGTCTGGTGCTGGGCACAGGCTGAGTGGGGTCATGTCTCCTCAAAGGGATGAGGAGCTGGACCACCATGGCCATGAGCTGCTGAACAAATGGATAAGTGCAGTGGGATGAGAGCCGGCAAACAGGCAAAGGGCAGAGTGCCATGGCTGTGAGTTGCAGGGTGCTTGCCCATCCAGCACCACAGTGAGCACGAGGGTCGTTGGGGAGCTCCTCCCAGGCTGGGTCAGACCACAGCACAGCCACACTGCTCCCCCCTCCCATCCTCACCCCCATGGTAGATCTTGCATGGGGCAAGGGCTGCCGTAGTGCCCAGTGTTTGCCAGTCTGGAGAAGCATGCTGTAGTTGGGGCTGGTTAGCCATCACCCATGGGAAAAAGGACAGGAAAAGGTCTGATTGGATGTCCATGCCCCCCCCCCATCCTTCATAGGGAGGCTCAGACCCCAGCTGGCCCCATGCTCGTACTGGCAGCTGTGGGCTGCTCTAGCCATGGCTCTGGTGTCAGCCACATTTCACAGCTCAGAGCTGTCCCTCCTGTGTTAAAGCTCGACAAGACACCCCTCAAAGTAAACAGGACCCAATTTATTGCTTGCTGGAGCCATTTCCCGGGGAGGTCAGGGGGGCTCTCCTTGGGGCTTGTGACAGCCTGCTAAGCTCTGCTGAGCCAAGGTGTTATGAGAGCACCACGGGCTGGGAAGAATAGCATTAAGCCCTAGTGCCTGCAGCCTGCTCGAAACCTTGGGACAAAGTCCTGTTTGTCTTCTCTTCCTCTTCAGGGTGCTGTGCTCTGGTTTCCCCCTCCCTCTTGTTTATGGCACTGATGCAGAAAATTGTGATGGCTGTAATTGCCAGTGGTTTGCTGATTGTGCACCCACCCGGTTTGCTGGGTGGAGACAGAAGTCCTAAATCCCCTTCAAAGGTCTGAAAACATGTCATCCCTACGGTAAGAAGGAGAAGATATTTACTTATGCATTTGCTTAAAGAGCTTCTGGATATAAAATAAGATTGGTGTGCCTCAGGGCAGGGGCAACACCAGCATCCCTGGTGACATGCCCTGTGACACCAGCTCACAGCCCCCGTATGCCTCTCTGCAATGGGGAGGCAGCAGGGCACCCCCGCACTCCCTCCGGGCTTCGTGTGCAGAAGGCCAACACCCACGCAGGCTGCCAGCTCTTCTGGCACCAACCCCTCTGCAGCTCAGGCACACTGGCAGAAAGTTTTCCCCGGGGGCTGAGGCACTGCGGACCCAGGCTGTGTGTGCCGGAGCCAGCCTAGCATCCCAGGGGACTGCTCCTGGCAGTGTCCCTGCCTCCAGCTGGATGCTGCTGGGAGGCTTTTGAGAAGGGGGAACCCCACCCTGAGTGTGAGACCCCAGCAGGAGCTCGGCAGCAGCTGCGGCAGGGCTGAGCAGAGCGATGCAAGATGTCTGGAGACGGCCAGCTACCGGCGGGAGCGTGTGGGAGAGGAGCTGCCCTCCCCGGGGCTCTGCCTGCGCGGGAGGGACCACACAGACGCTTTGCCGTCCGGCCCTTCACAGCCTCGGGGCGCCTGGAAAGAAGAGCGTAGATTTTCCATCTGCCCCCAAGCTGGGTCTCCCTCCCGTGCTCCTCCATCCCTCCCAAATATACTGGAAGGGGGGCAAAGCAGCCCCTCGTAGGGGTCTGGTGCTTGTGTTGCTGGGTGCTGGGGTGGGTCAGGTGTTGGGTGCTGGGGTCACTGTGGCCAAGGGAGTTTTGCTTGGGACCACGGGGATGAAGGAACGAGGATTTGGACAGGGCAGAGTCCCCAAGGACAGCACAGGGAGAAGGGCAGCAAAGCTGAGGCTGGTGCCAGCAAAACACAGTGATGGGCATGGGGACACCCTGGAACCTCTCTGTGTGAGCCGGGGAGCACCAACAGTTCGGCTGCAGCTCTGCCAAGCCTGCAGGGAAGGACCCTGTGCACAGCCACGTCGGAGCCTGTGCACAGCCACGTACATTTGCACAGAAAGAGTAAAACTTCACATGCCGGGTGTTGTTTCAACCCCGGAGCCTCCTCAATAGCGAGTTGCCCTCTGGAGACCTCCCCTCCGGCCGCAGAATGGAAGTAGCAGCCTCAGCACTTTGGCAGGAGCAGCGAGCTTTCTGCCTCTCAGCCCTGCTGAATAGCAGCAGAATTCATTACAGCCCCATTCCACTTCTCCCTCCAATTATCCCCCTGGACAATGGGCCGGGGCTGCAGCGGAAGGTCCCTTTCAGGAGGTGCCGGTGGCAGGACATGCTGCTGGGGCTCAGCCGAAAGCCCCTTTGCTGGGGGGCAGTGACCTGAGTCCAGCAAATGCCACTTTTCGGCCCGGGCAGCGAGCCTGCATGGAGTGGCAGAGCCAGCTCAGCACTGGGGACTGGGGGATGCTCCCTGCAGGGCAGGAAGCATTTGATAATGAGAGCTAGCCCCAGTCTGCAAAACACCTGCAATATGGGGGTATTTTGGTAAAAAGTAAGACACTGAAGGTTACTTTAACTAAGTACTAGAGTGCCATTTTATTTTTACAAACACAGTGTTGGTTTGGCCCATCTGGCTCTTCTCTCTGCACAGTGAGCTGTGGAGCCAGCAAAGACCACAGGCGCTACTTGTACTGTGCCTCTGACTCAAGGTTTTGGGCTCCTGCAGGTGGCATATTGTATCCAAGGTCCCAGATGTCTTCCTTCCTGCACTGTGGCCACCCTGGTCACCACTCTCCAGTCAGACATGTAGGTCCATCAGCTGCTAAGGTGAAGAAACTGGCAGCAATCAGCTGAAGGGAGATTTGAGGGAGGATGATGCTCAGAGCAACCTTTGATGTGGGGAAGGAGAGAAGGGCCAGGTGCCAAAAGTCTGCAGGCTTTGTGGTGATATTTGTAGCTGTGCAGGGAAATTTGTGAAGGGAGGTTTGTGCAGCCACCCCGTCCCTTCCACCTCTGGCTTTGCAAGACTTAAGGGCTGTTTTGGAGGAGCCGACACCAGGTAGTGACTTTGCAACAGCAGTTCAATCCTGACACGCTCGAGGTCATCGCCAAAGCAGGCTCTGCCCAAGCTGGAGACCCTGCAGAGAAACCCCGGGGGAGGGAGACAAGGGCTGAGGACGTTTCCGATGGAGGCAGACAGGACACTCAGCCTACTTAGTTTATCAGGAAGAAGATCAAGAGGCAGCTTGATTACAGTCACAAGGACCTTGGTGTGCAAGTATCCTGGCAGAAATAACAAACCAGATACTTAAGAGCTCTTTAATCTAGCAGGCAAAAGCAAAACAAGGGCAATTGCTCCACATTTCCAGGAGTCCGGGTGATTAACTCCAGAAGGAGAGGCAGGAACCCAGCATGCCCTCCACCGGGATGCTGCAGGGCTGGCTGGGGACTCACACCTCAGCATCACCTGGAGCAATGTATTTTACCTTAACATAAGGTACAAGAAACTCATGGACATGGCAGAGGGGCTTATGGCCGGGACACCAGTGGGTGATCTCTGCTTGGATTCCAGAGGGCACATCTCCTTGGCTGGTGAGGTGGCCACCACTGGTCCTTAGGACAAGGCAGGTACAGGTGACATTGTTCAGGAGCAACGGGTAGTGTGACATGGCATGGGTGGTTCTGGCCAGGGAACCTGCAAAATTGTTTCCCCTGAGATTGCAGATCTTTGTGCCTGAGGCATCTCTAGGTGCTGATCTTCCAACTCCTGAGCAGAGGAACAATTGATCCCCTCTCTGCAAGCTCACAAACTTGACCAAAAAGTCCTGAGGCCCCAGAGGAGCTGGATCACCCAGCAGCCAGCAGCATCTGGGGCTGATCACAATAACATGCTGTGGGCTCTCCCACTGGACACAGCTAACAGGTACCGGGCAGCTGTGTCTCCATCATGCCAAAAGCATGGCGAAGCAGAAGGAGGAACAGAGTCCTTATCTCATGGAGTCATTCATATTTCTATTTAAGTCCCGTTTTCCTTTAATTTTTGAGTTTTTCTGGTTAAAAATCAATGGCCTGTCCAAGGCCCTGTAGCAAAGCCTCGGGAACAGCCCTGGCCCAAGGCGATGGCGCGGGCCCCCCCATGCAGCCCTGATGCCCGGCGTGCCGCCAGTGGGGCTTACAAAAGGCCAGCAGTGGGGCCAGCCCGTGCTGGGAGCTCAGCGGTGCTGCTGTTGAATAGCTCTTCCCGCACAGAGGAAGGCATGAAGAGGCGTAATCAAATAAGGGTTATCAGCATGGTGCTCCTTGAACGACGCTCCCAGCGTGAGCCTGCGGCGGGGCCGGGTGGAGGGGACAGGTATCTTTATCCCACCACGCAGGAGAGCTCCAACATCCCGCTGGCAGGAATTTGTCTGCAAATTTTCCCCCATTGAAAGGAGAGAGGGGGCCAGCGAGGCGCGGGCTGAGATGATCGCTTGATTAAGGCTAGGGCAGGCGAGGTGGAGAGCTGGGGCAGCTCCCAGGGAGCCGTGCTCCCAGCCCTTAACCTCTCCTCGGGAGACCGCAAATTATATCTGTTAATGTATCAGCCCCCTGGTATCCTACAAATAAGTCGTCTGGCTAAGTGTGTGTCAGACGTTCACAGGAGGAGTTGTTACCTTTTCATCACTTAATCATTTTCATCATCATCATTTCATTTATCTTGCAATATGCTTTAACCCGGTGAGTCCCGGGGAAGGCAGGTGAAGAGGCTTACCAGCTCAGCTGGACCATAAACACGAGCAGGAGGCACTGGCTGCAAAGGAGGTTTGAAGAGCAGAGAAAAATGATTTTATCAGCTGTCCCGTGAAAATGGGAAGCCCTCTGCCATGGCTACAGGAGTATTCCCAGCCCTTCTTCCCATCCTGCTCTTCTACCAGCCTGCAACACCGGGAAGCGCAGAGCTGGGGTCCACTCTGCCGGAGACCAGGAGCGGCCGGAGGGAAGATGCTTCCCGGGTGTACTGGGGCTGGGGAGGGAGGGGGGCACGTCACGCACTCTCCTGGGTGCCAGAAGTGATTTACACAGTGCACCCGAGAGCAGAGTCAATTAAGGTCACATTTCTGTGTTGCTAAACAACAGGCGGCTCTGGGTTCAGGCCCGCTGAAAAGGAAACAAAAGCCACCCCTTGAAACGGGGGCTTTGAGCGGGTTCAAAGGAGCACGGAACAAAAGGCGGGCTTTGTGGCTGCCCTCGCCCGCGCCTTCCCGGGCCCTTCCGCCACCAGAGACACCGTTCATGTGGCAAGGGGGAGCTTTTAATTGTCCGGCACAAACAATGCTGGCATATTTAGGCCGGCCTCATTACAGAGCCATCCGAAATGCTTGAGAAGCATTCCCACCGCTTAGCATAAATAGCAGAAACACTCTTTCACCAGCAGAACAGGTCCCATCTGCTCCCAGCCCGGCCTCACCTTGATTTGCGATGGTGAGCCCACAGGGTTGGCCCCTCTGTCCCGCTTCTCCCAAACTCTGGTGCAGGAACCTGCCTCCCTACCCTCGGCTTACCTTACTGTAGCATGCTTCCTGCACCCCACAGGAGCAGAGGACAGAATCCTCAGGGTTTACAGCAAGGGGTGCTTAACTGCATTGGCTGCTGTGGCAGTTCTGGCTGGGGTTTGCTCTGCCCACCTGGCTCTGGCAGCTTGGCCAAGGTTGCTGGGGTCTTGAGGGGCATCACACATGACTCCTGACCGGACAAGGCAGTTTGCATGTGGCCCCACTAGGTGCTGGCTGATGTCCCGCATGGGGAATGAGACAGGTCTTGGGGACTTTCCCCAGCTGGTCTGGAAGTAACATGGACATTTCCCAGAGAAACCCAAACCTGACCGTGAACCAGGGTCTGGGCTCCTCATGGTCATAGCTGTTTCAGGATTACACCCCACTGCACTTCTCAAAGCTCCCTACCAGCTTCCCAGCATGGGTGCATGGGTGCCCTGGAGCAACCCGCCCCAGCAGCCGTGTGCGCCTGGCGCAGGGCAGCCAGGACAGTGAGCCTGTTTCCACTGCGTGGGTCCTGGCAAAGAGCCTCATCAGCCCACAGAGATCAAAGCAAGCAGCGTTTCCCAACCGATACCTGATCCTGGAGCTGGAACGGAGCCGGGAGACTGCCGGGAGTGCCTCCTTTACCGTTCCCACCACCATGCAGAGCCGAGTGTGCCGTGGGCTCCGCACCGCTGGGCTGGATTTTATGGTACCGTGGTTCCTGCCAGCAACCTCTTCCTCCCCTTTGCCCCCCTTTTTTGGAGGCAACCAGCTCTCCACACCCCACAGTTTATTAAAAATCCTGGGTACCTTGGAAGAGACAACACAATAGTGTACTTGTTACAGCTGCCTGGTATTAATGGACTGCCCCTTTTGATTTTAGAGTGGAACTTTTGGCAGAAAACCAGCATCCAAAAGGGAAAATGGCTGTAAAATTCAGCAAAAAGAGGGGGGGAGGGGAAACAGTCCCCAGCTTTGATCAGAAAAGCTTGAAGATGAATCATGGTGATGCCCAGGCAGATTTGCTGAAGTTTGGTTGCAAAGAGGGGAGCCAGAGCTGGTGCAGAGAGGGCTGCTGGGGTGGTGATGGGGCTGGGGTGGAAGGGAGCCCCAGCAGCCAGAGGTTCAAAGGCCTCTGTAGCGAGGAGCAGAATTGGAGGATTATTCACTTTCTATATTTTCACTCCTGCAGCACACATGGGAATCTAATTGGCTGGGATGAGAAATACAGCTAGACAGCTTACAAGTGGACTCGGGAAGACAAAAATATTTGCAGCTGCAAGCCATTAAAGGCAAACCCAGCCTTGCTCTTACACTTTAATTACCCTGCTGTACACTTTCGTCCACGTATCAGAGCTAATGTCAGCCCCAAAACCTTTCTGATCTTAAAAGGACAAGCACAATGCCTGGCTGCACCAGGGCAGCAGCACTCCAGCACAGTTCGGCTACACACCTTGCAGAGCATGAGGCTTCAGCTTTCCCCCATCACCCCAATGTAGACCCCAACACTGCCTCTGCAAGGCTGACAGAAGCCCTGAGCCTCCTCAAAGGGATTAACTTCGCTTTTTGTGGGCACCCGGCCTTGAGGAGTCAGGGCTTCCCAGGCAGCCTGTGCTCTGCAAGGTCCGGCCAGTCTCGTCCCAGCATGACCCTGCTGTTACAGCATGTGGCAAAGGCCTTTGCAGGGATCATCCCTGTCCTCCCACAGCCTCCCCAGTCCTCACTGCTGCTTCTGCATTTCAGCCGAGCAGCTTATCCCCCAGGGTCCAAAAACACTTGCCAAGGAGGTTTCTCTTTTATCGGCACCTGGACCCACCGTGATGGCTGGAGGTAAAGGGTGACAGAATGACCCCATCTCCTCATCTCCACCACGGCAGCCACATGTTCACGTCACTCCTCCCAGTGCCATGAGCATTGCAGACTGCCCCGAGGGCCATGCTGCCCTTGGCCACAGTGCAGCACCCTGGGGTGCCAGCAGCACAGCACTGCCTGTGGGGGGTTTGGTGAGGGGCGATGGGGCGACCAACAGAGCCCAGCCCGCCTGGCCACCACTGTGCTGCTCCCAGCTCCTTGACTGCTCGTTTCCTTTTCCTTTGCTGCACTGACACCAAAGATGTTATTCCAGGTGCTGGCCCCAGCCCTACTTGCTCCCCCACATGCTTCACCCTGCTTCTCCTGAAACCTGAGGAGAACTGAACTCATTTTATGCCATTTTATTTCAATGCTCTGAGGGTTAACCTTGTGCCAGGCATTTTTAATCCTGCTATAAACACGGGAAAGGAGAGGCCCTGCAACTTTACTTAATGAGCAATTTTTTACTGATTTTTATGAAGCTTTGATGCAATCTCCTTTCAAATGCATGAGCTTGGGGGGAGAGGAGTCTCGACTCATTTTAAATTGAGCTTAAAGTTGCTTGGCGGCCCTGGAGGGCCATTGCAGGACATAGGCAAGGACCCCAAAAGATCAGGAAAGACCCTCAGGATGAAGATGTGAATTTATGGTGTTTGCACTAGTTTGAGATGTTAAATCCAGGTGTACACATGGGACAAGGGGAGGACTTGCCTGGAAGTGCTGGAGCTGGGACTGTGCAGCAGGGTGTAGGCAGAGGTCTCCCTGGTCCTGAGCCCCCACAGCACCCCTACTGGGGGGCTGAGAGAACTGCCCTTCTTCTGGGGAAACAAAGTCCAGCAAGGACCTGCAGGGGCAGGGGATCCCAGAGCCCATTGGGACATCTTGGGACATCTCTGTTGCCTTGGGACATCTCTGCTGGTGCCATCGTGTGAGGGGTGGTGGGGGTGACACAGCGTCCCTCGCACTGCCCAGGACCGATGGGTGCAGCACAGCAGAGGCAGCACGGAGCAAGGACAGGGATTCAGCACTGCCAGCAGCCTCAGAGGCAGGTCCTGGCCTGTCTGTTTTCCTGCCCCAAACCCTGCCACCTTGGAAGAACAGGGGTGCCATGCCCCAGGAGCCCACCCGTGCCCCAGGACAGGTAAGAGGCAGCCACAGGCCTCAGGAACAACTGGGGAGGGTGAAGCAAAGCCTAAATAAGGATGCTGGGCACTGCTGGCTGCCAGCCCAGTGCCTCCCACCATTGTCCCAGTGGCAGTTGAAAATCAAACCCCAATGGGAAGAAGGTGCCTGGGGCCGGGCTAAGGGCCAAAGGAGTGATGTTAGCCCCTCCACAGGGTGTGGGCTAGTGATAATCATTCCAGGCACCATGTCCCCAGCAGAAATTTGGTGTGAGCTGCTCTCACCCTATGGTGGGGGTGGAGGTTCCCTGTTCCCTCCAGGAGAGAACTGGCTGGGGGACACATCTTGGGTCAGGGAGCCAAGGAGGTTGTCATATGCTTGGGCCAGCATTGGGGCTGCTCCTGGCTCTGTTCCTGGCTCTGTCCTGCATGGTTGCTCCCAGCCCCTGTCAAACCCTGGGGGGCAGCACGGGGGGAGCAGGGGCTCCAGATTGGAACCACATGGAAGCACATTTGCAATGAATTAGGCTAGAAGCCAGCAGCTCTTGCTTGGCTGGGTGTGCAGCCAATCTTTGGGGATTGTCAGCTCCTCCCAGGTTTCCACAGCGGATGTTCCCTGGCCAGAGTGCAGCTGGGCTCTGCACTGAGCTGTAGCCAAGGCAGTGCAGGAGGAGATGAGCACACGCGCAGGGAGGGACCTCTGCCCACACGCACAGCCCCTCTGGGTCCAGGGAGCCCCCACACGCTCCCAGCCTGGCCTGGGCATGGTGTCAGGGGAAGAGGATGCCCCAGTGCTCTGGAGGCAAGGAGGTAGTGGTGCACAGGAGAGATTACTTAGCCACACCCCAGCCTGACAGCCCTGTGGCGAAAGGATAGATGCAGTGGGCATCATGTCTCCCTGCCTGCCCTGACTTACCAGTACCTCAAGCTGCACCCAAAATTCAGCAGCTGGAGGGCTGTGGCTCAGGCATTAAATCATATCTTGGGGTACCTGAGAAAAGGGCAGGCTCAAAAGATGGGGAATAAAAGCTCCACCTGGCAGCCCTCACAGGGGGTGAGAGGGTTAAGTCAGTGATTCAGAAAGGCTTTGAGTGTGCATGTCAAAGAATGACACTAACAACTCATGTGACAACCTGCCAGGAAAACTTTTCAGGTCATAATTCGCATAGCGTTTGTATCATGTTCCCTTCCTGTTTAAAAAGGCAATATGGAAACTGTGCTAGGGGTTATTTGTTGGTCAGGCCGATCTGCTGGTTATGCTCCCTGTCACCCGCGTCCCTTTAGGAAGTGATGCCACCATGAGGGACATAATTTCTAAGAATAACACCATCCCATGCACTAGTCTCCAGTGCCCTTTGTTCTAAATATTCATTCCCAATCATAGAGTAATGGCTAATCATCAGTGGTGGGTGCAGACTAAGGCCCTGGCAGAGCAAGAAATTGGTCTGCCCCCCACCACCACACCACCTGACAATCTTCCCTGGTGGTGTGTCCTACTGATGGCAGAGGACAGAGAGGGGATGCTGCCTTCCTGTGCCCATCCCAGCTGTTTCAGCCTTCACACACCCATCAGCAGTATTCCACTATCCTGCCCCACCTCTAAAGGACAAATCCCAGAGACACCCAGAGCCCCCGTGCAGCTGCAGACCCACAGCACAGTGCTCAGCTGGATGTGTGGGGGCCCCAGTGGCACTGTGGCTCTCTGATAAGGCCATGTCTGTCTCTTGTTTCGTGAGTGAGGGTATTCATGAAATGACAGGCTGCAGTGTTAATCTCTATTTGGCAAGGGAGCGCTCCAGCAGTGTGGCAGCTGGGCACAGCCGGCAAAAGCTTCTTTCTGCAGTCAGGGCAGGAAGGTGCTTGGGGAGGTCCTGGAGATCAGCCCATCTGCCAGTGGCTTTCACTTCCGACACTTTGCACAGCCTCTCCTCCCTGACTTCCACATTGTCTGTGCCCAGCTCTGGGCACAGAGGGGGTGGGGCAGGAACTGCCTGTGCGTGGGCATCCCCACAGAGTCAGTTGACCTAAGCCCCACACATGCTCCCATAATGGCTCTGGAACAACAGCGGCCAAAACATGGCTCCCCCTTGGATTTTTTAAGACCCGCATAGCGCTGGTGAAGGAAGGGAGGCCACCGCCAGGGAACATCTGGGCTCCATTGCTCATTGTCTGGCAATTAATGTCAGCGCGGAAGACAGAAGGGACGTCAGATATTAAATAAACACGACTGCACTCTGCAGACCAAACCAGTGCCCCTGGGGATGGTGCATATGCACCCGCACCCACAGCTCCCCCCGCACGGCCCCGGCCAGGGCGCGGGACGGGCGGCTCGCCACACACACGTGTGACACAGCCACACGCTCGCCCGCTCCCACACGGCTCCGGTTTCATGTCAGCAAAGGCAGAGCAGGGGAAAAAATAGAGCTCCTTTTCCGTTTTGGTTTTTCAGGAGGCAGATTACATCTGCAAGTGTAGAAGCCACTGAAAACCCTGCCCCGTGAAGTAGGGGGATGCACAGAAGGTGGTCAGAGACCCTCCGGGGCTGGGCTGGCTGGTATCCCCATCCAAAGCTGCTGCCTGGAGTCTCACCCCTGGGCTGGACACATGCCTGCAGCAAGGAGCAGCCACGTGCCATTCCCCATGGGAACACACCACACGTGGAGCCATGCGGGCTGTGTCTGCCTTTACCTGTGAGCCCTTCCCCTTCTGCTGCCCCCACAGTCTCAGCACAGCCTGACATCCCACAGGTTTCTGTGCATCCTGCCAGCCCAGCCAACGGGAGTGGACAATCCCACCCTCCCTTCCATCAGGCTGTTAAAGGCTGTGTTTCCCTCCTCTCCAACTTCGATGAACACCTAAAGGCTTTTCTCCCGCTGTTTCCTGGCCTGTGCTCTGAGGAAGAGCAAGCATGAGAGCAGCTGGACCCTCAGAGAAGAGGGAAGGCTGCCCGGCCACTGTGCGGTGACAGACATACACCACAGGATAGCTCTGGTGACTGCCAGCCCCAGGGCTGAGCGCACCCACGCACCTTTTAGTTCACAGGCCAGGGCAGCTATGCACCAAGGCTGCCTGGTGCCAGGCAGAGGTGCCCAGCCTAGCTCACAGACCATGCTGGCCAGGCCCAGAGCAGGACCCGGGTGCACCATTATCCCTGGGTGCAGGCGGAGGCACTGAGCTGCTCTGATGTGTGTATAAGAGTCACACGACAACACCGGGATAAGGCACAGACCACTGCATGCCATGCAGGTGTGCAGGATGCTCCTGACTTCTGCCCATTGCTGCTACTTTTGCCGCATCACTGGAGTGAAGTTTCCTCCATCCTGGCACCTTCCGTTAAACAGGGCACATTTCAGCAAGGCACATTCACCCTGCGCAAGTGCAGGGGGAAAAGCAAACCACAGCAGGCTGGTAGGTGCCCGGACTCTGCCTGGGTGGTCTCCCAACCCTCCTGACCTTACCCTTGTGGGTCCTGTAAAGGGCAATGTGGAAAGGGTTGGGCAGTGAAATGTGTCCTGTCACATAGGAGAGGAGCATGGCACCAGCCAAGGGCAGCACACAGGGCCTCCTGCTTCTGTGTGCGGCGGGGACTCATTAGCTCAGGGCTGGCTGTGCCTACTTTATTCTCTGGCAGCTTTTGTTCCCTTACAGAAATGTAGTCTCTCTCTCCCTTGCCCTTAGCCCCTTTTAATATTAAGGTCAATAGGTTGACGATTAAGCAGGAAAAGGGCATGAAGAATCAACCAAATTAAATCTTGTGTGCAAACAGGTGGGTGTGAAATTTCAATCAATGGCTGGTGTTAGCAGGGACCCCTGGGATCATGATTTCCCAGGGGAAGACTGGGCAGCCCCAGGGGGATTTTGGTACAAAAACTCCAGACATGGGAGAATAGAAAAAAGTCTTCTCAAAAACCAATATTGACAAGGTCCCTGTGTTTGCACCCCAGCTTTCCCCGGCAGCACAAAGGGAGATGATTATCCCGGGTCCAGTGGGGAGGGGATGACGGGAGCTCAAAGGTGAGCCAGGCCCCCCTCCGGCTCCCTTGGCCCCAGCTCCTCCACTTAATCCCCCTCTCGTCCAAGCTTTGAAGTCGCCAGAGGTCGAATATGGGATGTAAATCACGTTAGCCGCAGTGTGTGATCACAACGCCGCTGAGAGACAATGCCGTGCTTCCCCCGGTGCCCGGGCATCCCGCCGAGCCGCGGCCGGCACCGGGCTATAAACGTCCCCGGACGAGAGCGGGGACCGAGGGTGGGCTGCGGCAGGGACACCCACGGCAGGCGTGAGAGATCCTGGTGCTCCGCCGGCAGCGGGACCCACAATGGGCACTGGCGCCCAGCGGCCGTGGGGCTGCCGATAGCAGGAGGCGCGTCCCTGGGATTAATTAGCAAAGGCTGCGGCTGCGGAGCAATGTAAAACACGAGCCGTTCGCTGGGCGTTGGTTCCCGGGGCTGTCCCGCAGCGCTGCACATCTTGTAAGCATTAGCATCACGTAAGGGGAGCCTGCACAGAAGGACCTGGGGTTTATTGGGCTGTAAACTGCGCTGTTCCCGTTACAGTAACGACAGTGCTGAAGAAATGTGCCTTTAGCACACGAGGCTTGGGAACCAGGTGTGCCGGAAGGAAACATAGCAGGGTTTGGAGGCTCTGCTGTCACCAGTGGGGTAATAGAGAGAGAAACAAAGCAGGCGTGGGAGGAAGCTGGCAGGAGCACCAAGGAGATTCCACCCTTGCCCCCAGGGCTGCTGTGCCTTTCAGCCCTTTGCATTTATCTGCCCCACACCCAGCCTGCCGGTGCTCAGTTCCCCTGCTCCCTGATATGGGGCTGCACACCCTGCCCTCCACCTGGGAAGTTCAGACCCAGGGTGCAAGAGGTGACAGGGAGACAGCAAGTAACTGCTGGCTTCCTGGCTCTGGTTTGATGCCCTTTGCTCTCCCTTGCTCCCCTTGCTTCCCATGCTTCCCATGGTACCTGAGAAGGTGTGGCACAGGGGGGTTGCTGCCTGAAACAGAACAAGGGCACTGTCACCCAGGGGAGCAGCCCTGAGCACCAAGAACTTCCTTGCCCTGTGGAAATCACCTATGTTTAATATTCCTTTAGCCAAGGAAGCAGCCTCCAAAAAATAGTGATGGTGGACCCTTACAATTAACCCATTTCCTATTTCCCCACTACCAAAAATGCATCCATTCCCTGCAGGCAGCAAGTTGGCTGTTTAAAGTCTTTTTTCAGTATTTCACACCCAAACCAGAACTGTTTGTCCAAGACCAGCACCAGAGCTCCTGTTTGGCCGCACAGATCTGGATGAACTGCATTTCAGGCATGTCCCCATTAGTCTGGCTCCAAATGCCCCTGGTTTCTCCCTGGAGCTGCCACCTATTTTGGTGGCCCTGGCAGACTTTGCCAAGCGGGTGCCTGGTGGGAAGCACATGACTTGTCATCCTGCCCACATGGTGACAAGTGAGGGAGAGAGTGATGGGTGATGCCAGGGAACTGAACCCCATGGCATCAAACTTCTGCACATACCCACTAATAGGCACCAGGCATGAGTATCAATCCAGCTCACCTCCGACCCCCAGGCTCCCCTTCACTGCCCTGCAGCTGGAGGGGCTGCTCCATCACTGCTCTCCGCTGCAGTGCCCAAGCACAGGACTCTGGCAGTCAGAAAATATCTGCTTTCAAAGCCCTTTTTCTTTCTTCTTAATTGGGAGACCAGATGATTTTTTTTTTTTTAAACAAAAATGTGTTGTTATTGTGGAAAATATCTGCTCTCCACAGAAAATGCCTTGCATTCGCTGTACACATTGTGGACCATACCAGAAAACATCTGATGTGCTTCCAAAACCGCCGGGGCATTTCTTTTCTTACTAGAGTGGAAATTTTCTTCAGGAAACAAGTTTTACCTAGTTTGCACTGACATTGGCTGCAGCAGAAAGCAAGCAGCCCTGTCCCCATGTCACCCCTTCATCTCCAGGAGGTGGCACTGTGGCACGACCAGGCACCCAAACCTGCAGCACAAACTCTGGCGTTGGCCCAAGATTTGGTCCAAGTCCCAACTACCAACACCCACCCAAGCCAGTCCAAAGGGGAACCGTAGCTTTTTGGGGCAATATGATACCTGTTTGAGAAACAGAGAGAAAAACATTTCATTTTAGTGCCCTATCAACAGCCCCCTGGTGCCATGTGAAAGCCAAGGGGAGCACAGTGTGCCCACCCTCCAGGGCACTTACAGAAGATGCCTTTTTCTGCCCCACCGCGTAAACCGCCCCATACTGCAGCACCCCCGTTTGGCCGAAATCATAAGAAAGGTCTGAAATTTGCTGTGGAATAGGGATGTTTGACTATTAGACCTGGAAAAGTGACCTGACTTTATTATCATATCTTCTGCCCATATTGCTAGTATTTCACAGTGTGAAGTACCAAGAATGCCCAAGATAAACGTGTGTTTAACATTAGTCATCATGGCTGTACAGCATCAACATGAACTGAATGTTTATCAAGCAAAGTCAAAACTAAATGTTGCCATTTCAGTTTAGCATTTTCTATGATTATTCTATAGAAAAGAAAAAAAACGAGAACAAATCTGCAACATTTCATTCATGTCTTTAAAATTCATCTGTGATTAAGATAGATGTTAGGATGGTGATTACAGCAACTCTACCCATTGGTTTTCCCACTGTGTCTGTAGCACAAGGTAAGATGCACCTGAGCATGACTGTTTTGGTCCCTCCACAACAGCTCCAGTTGGATCCGAGTCTCACAGCCCAGGACCTAAACTCTGTCTGCACTGTTACCAGTTGGGGACTATTCCTTAGCTCTGTTTCCCTCAGCAAATCTTCTGGGCGCAGCAAAGAAAATTGCCTGTTCCTTCCCACCTGACACATGCCTTGTTTACCAACCACTCCTCACCAAGTGTTTTTAAGTTCAAACCCCTGGCTCACCTGGCACACTGGAGAGCTGGGGGGCTCCTTAGGCAAGGGTTGGCTTCTCCAGTGACAAATCCTGGGAAGACACTGCAGTGCCATGTGACACAGCCAGCCGGGACACAACCATCTTCTCAATTTCTCTTTTTTTTTTTTTTTTTTTCAAACAGACTTCTGAGAAAACATCTGCTGTGCCCCAAGCCTGCACCAGAGCTGAAGATCAAAATAAAGGACTTTTGTCTTTTTATTAAGCATTTTAGCAAACGTGACTATTACATTCATATTATATTTCCCTGTTTTGTACAAACATGTTTAAGTCAGCACTAAGAGGATTACGTTTATGGCACACCAATCTCTGCTCAAATGGGTTGACTAAAGAAACTCTTGTTAAACAGTATTTTCTCTAATGCCTGTTGCTTTTCTTCCTTGCTTTAGTGCTCAGACATCTATCCAGGCTCCCTAAATCCACCCTCCCCATAAGCTTTCAGATCAAGACTCTTCCCCCCACTGCCCCCCTCCGCACTCTTTAATACAGCTGAAGATGAACATTAGTGCTTGGTTCAACTGCACTGGAAAGGGAAAGGGCAGATTCATCAAAATCTTTATACCTCCATAGAAAAATGTAGCCTTTTGCCTTTCCTTGAGTGAATGTCTTTTCTAGAGGGTATTCATTAGGGGTTTGGTCTGTTTTTGCAGACAGCTCCACAGATGTTGACATTTTTTTTCTTCGCTGGGTTAAGACGCCTTCTATAGGCTTTCAGTCTTCATTTGTTACTTCTTTATTATCCAAGAGGGGGTTTTTCTTTTTTTTTATTTTCCCCCTTCTTTTTTTTTTTTTTTTCTTTCTTCCCAAGGAGTTGACTCGGTTCTCTGAAGAGAGCAGTGGTAGTCAGGCTCATTATTATCTCAGACCCTTTTTCATCGGCCCGGCAGGCCGGCCGGGGCCGCGGGGCCATTGTGGCAGAGCAGCAGGTAGCTGTGGCACGGCGGGGTCAGCGCTCCGGCCGGCGCAGCGCCTTTGTGCGCCCGCCTCGTGCTGCTGGCTCCGTTTGTCCGGCGGTGGGAAAGGTCAGGAGCTTGCTGCTGCTCTGTACCTGAGTTTTTGTCTCCAGCCGCTGCTGGGAGCTTATGGAAATAACGCACTGGAAAGGAATCGCTGGACCTGGGAGGGGGGCAGAGTGAAGGGGTGGAGATGTGCTGGCAGGGCTGAGGATGGTACCAGAGCTACCTGGTCCCTCAAACACGCTGCGTCTTGGCCAGAGCTGCCGTGTGCTGCTGGGGAAGCCGTGGGCTTGCCGTGTTCCGTGGGGCTTAATACCATCACTTTTACACATTAAGATAGCTGGCTTTCCACTGCAAACTTTGCCAAGAGAGCAATTTGGCTCAATGTGGAGGCTTAAAGCATGATGCAGGGAGCAAACCACACTGATGTCCCCATCTCTGAGACAACACACTGCAGTTTGCCCAGGATCCATCACCACTGCCTGCGGACATATACCAAATACTCCATCCCAGTCCCAGTGCCTCTACCCCAGGTCCCACAGAAAATTTACTATGTATCTAGAGATTTTTCCTGGAAAAAGGTTGGGAGTACAGACATGGGGACTGGCAAAGGCATCACAATTCAAGTGGTGCTTCAGGACCTGCCTTAACAGAAACCAGAGGTAAGGACTCCAGCCTTTTCACAGCAGAGCTCATTGTGTCACTGTGAGACATGCATTATCTTAAGGAATGTGCTCCTCCAGGGAGCCCTCCCGATCCTTTCCCACACTTCCTGTGGAAAGCATGGAGCTCCCCAGCCATCCTCCCAGCATGAGCTGTTGTTGGGGACGGGTGGAGGTGACAGGTACCTTTATCACACCACCCAGGAGAGCTCCAACATTCCACTGGCAGGAATTTGTCTGCAAATTTTCCCCTATTGAAAGGAGTGAGGGGGCTGATATGATCGCTTGATTATGACTGGGGCAGGAGAGGTGGAGGGATGAGGCAGCTCCTGGGAAGCCATGCTCCCAGTCCTTAACCTCTCCTCCACAGCCTGATAATTTAGTGCCTTAATGGGGTATTTTGGCTCCAGCTATGGGGCAGAGAGTGGGCTTTAAGGCTGATGTGATCCCAATTAGCAGTCGCTGCCTAAAAGACACTGGCTGTGGCTGCGAGGGAAGGTGCCTGGCCAGCAGGCATGGCTCCCTCCTGCCCTTGCAGCACTGCAGGACTGTGCTGCTGCCGGGTGCCTATACTGGGTGCTCAAGTGCTCCCCAGCCATCCTTGCCCAGACAAAGGTGAAGCAGAAGGGGAATAGCTCCCCTGGCCAGCTGTAGCCCCATATCCCAGCCTAGCACACTAAGCTCATTGACAGGAATCCACATGAGAATATTGATGGGGACACCAAAATCCATCATGCTCAGCCCCCACCAGTATGCTAAAAGCTCTTGCCATTTCCTCTTTTTATCACAGCTTTAGCAGGAGAGCTCCCATTAGCTTTATACATCATCTCTGGGGAAATAGCGCTGATAGATGTGTGAGATCAGGCAGGTGGATTTTCTTTTCATCACGTATGCTGGAAAAGCTCTCCACTGCTAAAAGCAAGAGGAGACTGAGCCAGCTCAGAGGAGACTGCTAATGATTCACCCGGAGGGTCATGGGTGGATTTCAGGCCCCTTTCTCTTTGTTGGTGCCTGGATGCTGCCTGGCCCAGCAGGTAGAGCAGGATCTGGCCCAGAACAGCATTGACTCAGAAGGACTTTCCCTGGGGCTGGACTCCCAATTTCCCCTCGCACAGACACTGGTCCTCTCCCAGGGCAGCATTTCACCACAGCAAATTCCCAGAACAACCACGGGCTGAAAGCAGCTTTGCTATAACAGAGGGGAGATGGCATCCCTGGCTGTGCCTTCCCTTTCTCACTCCGGTGTGTTTGTGCCGGCCGCTGCTCCCCCCAGGCACACCAAGCTGGCACTAACACACACCCACCCGCATCAGGGATGTGAAGGAGCCCTGGGCACGGGTTCCACAGCAGCTTTTGCGTGAACATTGCGAGCGCTGAGGTTTTATAACCCAGAAAATCTGGGTTCTGAAGGGCTCTATCTGGCAGGGCGGGAGGCGTGCCGCCCTGCCCAGAGCCACTTTTATGCCATTGTGCCTTTTCAGCATTGTATTAAGGCAGCCAAAGAAGGGGGATTTTTAATGGTTCCAGGGGAACAAAGCGGAAACATTCGGCCCAACTTCATTACAGAATCATCTGAAACGCTTGAGGAACGTTTCCCACTAATTATCATAAATAGCCGAAAAAAATCTTTCCCTCCCAAAGCAGGTTCCAGCTGCCCCTCTGTGTTTTCTCACCTCCACTTCCAATAGCCTGACCCTGCCCCAGCACAAAGGGGAGACCCCATCTCCGCTCCCCCCCACACTCAGAGACTCTAAAGAAATACAAACAGGCAGCAGATTAACAGCACTTGTTTGCACCTTAAACAAACAGAGACTTCCGCCCCTCTGGGCTCTCCCACTGCTCGAGGGTGGATGCACCGGCTTGTTTTTCTTGCCCTCGCTCTCATGCTCTGCCCCAAACCCTGGATAAAACCTGGGCAGCCCAAGGCATGAGGCAGGTAGGATGGGAGTGCTGGCGGTGCCAGTCCCCCCCACCCCGATTTGAGCCCTGTCTCCCATGCTGGGTGTCCTCTCGCTGCCCCATCTGCCCCAGGGGAGGTCAGGCCCCCACTGCAGGAGGGTTGTGAGGTGCCAAGGCCAAAGCAGATGAATGACTGTTCCAGTTCAGCTCCTGCTCCCTGTGTCTCACGGGCCTCCTTGGCAAGGGGCAGCTCGATGTGGCCAGATGGGTACTGTGAGTGGGTGTGGGGAGGGATGCTGCAGGTGAAGGATGGAGAGGGAGAGACAAACCATCCATAAGACACATGCAGGAGTGGTGCTGGTGTTCAAAACCAACACCAGCATCGAGGGGGCACAGCAGAACTGAGCAACGACTGACAGCCCAGGGCCATCTCTGCTGAGCACAACAGGGGGTGAATGAGTGCTGCACTTGCCTGTCCAGCCAGTCCCGAGGCTGATGCCAGCGGCTGCAGCTGCCCCTGCCAGGGACCTACCCCAGCTCGGGTCCTCAACCTGCATGTCCCATGTCACCCATCCCACCTCTTCCAGCAGCACCGCCAGCACCTCCCTGCTCCTACAGGACCGGGTGCCAAACCAGCTCCTTCTTGCCCTGCCCACAGCACACAGAGCAGCCAGCCCCCAGTTCTTCCATACCACTCAAACCACACCAGCAGCCATTGAGACACTGCTCCCAGCACAGCTCTGCACATGTTCAGGACAGGCACACGAGGCAGGCACCCCATGAGGAAGTCATGGCAGCGTGACCACGAGTGGGGACAGGTTCCCATCATAAGCCAGCAGTGAAACTTGCCTGCCAAAAGCCCAGGCTTGCTGCTCACCCAGGTTATTGTGCAAATCCCCTCATGCAGGTGTTCATTGCCCCACTTCCCACCAGCCACAATAAAGGGCTCTTTCTCACAAGCCCCTTTCCTGCCCATGGGGTGCCGCAGGGGCAGGAAGGGGAACAGAGGCAGGTGGAAGGAACACACCGCAGTGTGGGGGCTCCCAGCAGGGCTGACAGGCAGGGGCGTTACAGGTCGGCACTGCAGCATGAGTGACAGAGCTGTGGGAACCACTTCTCACCTGCACAGGGCAGGAAGAGAGCCAGTGGCAGCTCTGAAACTTCCAGGCCGTGCTGGAGACCCCTGATCCCAGCGCCACTCTAGGACACACATGCATGGTGTCCTGTCTCTGCTTCTAACTTTGGTCGCCTGAGGTGAGCTGTGAGGACCTCTGGCAGTCACAGCAGCCGGAAGGAGGTGTACAGTGTCACAAGCAGCCTGGAGACGCCACACAGGGATGCTCACACTTTTTTTTTCCAAAGCAAAAACCAGGGGCATCCTATGCAAGGAGCAGCAAGCAGAGGGAGAGCAAAGGAAGGTGATATCTCATTCGGTGGGCAATCCTGGGCACTCCAGCCCAGCTATAGCTCTCTAAGGATTGTCCCTAATATGATGGAGGGAGCTGACTCCTGCCTGTGAGCCAGCTGCACCAGCCTGGCCCCGGGAACATGGGCGGCTGTATTTTCATTGCAAATTAGAAATCAATCATAGCAGGAAATTCCCGTGCTGAGAACACCCTTGGCTGTCGTTATTTTACAGCACTCCGAGGTGTTCTGGGCACTTAGAAAGACATGGCCCTTTCAGGGTATTATGGGGCAAATTAGTTTTAAAGGCAGCTGTAGGAATGTTGGCCATTTGGTTTCCAGAGCTGGATGGGCACAGGTGGATGCTGCAAGGCATTCTGCTGCCTTCAGATACACCACCGCTCTGCAAGGAGGGAACAAGCCCACTCCGGAGAGAACACCTCACGCCTGACCCCAGCTTTATTAATAACAAGTAATTAATATGAGAGCGGACGTGCCTTGTGTCTCTGAAGACCTTTTAAGATGTGATTATGTTGTGCTAATCTCACCCCGAAGTACTTCCCTGTTTAGACTGCGCTGGGCCATTAAATATCTGAAAAGCTAGCGGAGAACCCCCCTCCCCCTCATTGCCCCGGGAAGTGCTCGGGTCTGTTCCCCGGCAGCCAGGCCCCACTTTCAAACCCTCTAAATCAAGTATTAAGCCGAGTCCATCTGGACTGCCAGAAAAAACACTCCCTCTCCCTCATCTGTATCTCATTACCTGCCGTGCCAGCCCCGGCCCCGGAGCCGCTCGCTCCATCCCGCCCAGATGTGCTGCCCCACGCTCGCCTCCCGTATTTCACAGCCGTCAGCAGGACTTCAAGGAATAGCCGAAGGGCCTGTAACACTGCACAGGCTCTTAGCGAAGACGTATATCCAAGTCCCTAATGCATCGCTGCAGGCACATACCCTAACACAAAGCCCCTTTCCCCCTTTCCCTGGTCTCATGCCAGGCAAGGGAACTGGGCTCAGGGGACTGAGCACCAGGCTCAGGGCTTGTTGGCCAGGAGGTTTCTGAGCTGCTTTCCTGTTTTTCCTTGCAAAACACGTGTCCAGACTACTGATTTTCAGGGACTCTCCCCCTCGGACCCTGCAAAGCCAGGCAGCCCCACAACAGGGGTAGGGCATCCAAAGACAGGACAGGACAGAGCAGGTTGCAAAGGCAAGGAGCTGAAGACAGACACCTGCAACTCTGTAGAAACTGGAGTGATTAAATTTGGGAGCAGCTTACCTTGCATAGGGCTAAGTCAACACTGAGCCTATAGCCAAAAAGCTACCCAGAGACCCAAATCAGGGAACAACCCCTGTGTTCATTGGCTCAAATTCTGGAATAAAGCTTCCCAGGAAAGGTTTCAGCACTTTCTGCAATGGCAGAAACCACACTTCTGTGGAAGTCTGGCACTTCCCTAGGCATGGCAGGAGCCCAGGACAGTGGTGGTGAAGGTACACATCAACACTTCAGTTGTGAGGAGTGTTAGCCCCTTCCTCCCAAGCTTCCCAAGAGCCAGTGCCCAGCCTGCAGAAGGGGCTCAGCATCAGGTGAGGTCATGGTAGAGAAGTACATGGCTGGCCATGCTGAAACATCACGCTACCAGAGGGACCGGGGCAAGCAGCGTTGTCAAGAGGTTTTGGGGGACATGAGGTTCAAGAGGGGGAAGAAAAGCACAACCATTGTCTCACTGTGCTGCTGCCTGCGGAGGGCGTGCAGCCCTGGTCCTACACCAGTCCCCAACGGCTGGCACTGACTGCGGACCCCATGCTGCAGCAAGCAACAGGAACACCCCACAGCAGGTCATGGCAAGAAAAATCTTGGGATGGAAATAATCCTCTTGTCAGCGCAGAGGTGCAGGGGGACTTTAATCAGGGAGGAGGAAAGAGAACAGGAGAGGGGAAGAGGTCTGTGTATGATGGGGGTACAGGCACTGACACATCCCGTAATGTGGCACAGGGAAGAAGACAGGGCGTGGGGCAGGAAGCCTTGGCATGTCCTTCCCCAAGGACTGCAGGTACCTTCCAGGGTTGGCGAGGAGATTCGGGCCGGAGCTCCTGACCCTGCGAGCAAGAGTGGCCGTGTCCGCGGTGCGGCGGGTCCTGGCCGGCATGTGCGGGGTCTCCGGGGTTTCGGTGTCCGCGGGAAGGCGGTGGCAGCCACTGCCTGTGTCGGGATGCCATCTAGTGTCGCTTGTCAGAAGGACGGTCAGGCAGGGACACCGTGTATACGCTTCCAGTCTCGGAGCATCGCCGGCGGTCAGTTGGAAGGCATCCCAAAACGGCCTGGCTACTGGGATCCCCACCCTGGGAACGGCCTGACTGCTGGGACCCCACCTGGGGACCGCCTGGGTGCCGGGACCCCCACCCTGGGAACGGCCTCGGTGCCGCGTCCCCAGCCCCAGGGATACGCGCACCCTGCGGCCAGCACGGCTGCAGATCCCAAAGGAGGACAACGGTGTTGCCTAAAAGGCATCAACGGGAACAGCCCGGGTCACACAGGGGCAGCGAAGCTCAAAGTGGTGCTTGGGCTGGCTCGGGGGTCCCCGGATCAGCCAGGGCCTGAAGGCTCAGCAGCCTCACAGGCGGCCCGAGGCGGTGCCGGGTGTCCTGGTGAAGGAGGAGGGCGAGCATCCCCCACAGCAGCGTGCAGGCCGCCTGCAGCGCCAGCGCGGCCAGCCCCAGGGCCAGGGACAGCCGGCATTGCCGTGGACTGGCCCGAAGGGACCAGCCCCAGGCACGATGACCGCTGGGGGCCAGGGGAGGGACGGCCGGGCAGGGGCTCGTGTGGTCTGGCAGTGGGGGGGTGGAAGGCGTTGGGAGCAGGATGGTGCCAGCTGGGGCAGTAGCGTGTTGGGGGGCGCTGGAGGTGGGCTGGGTGCCAGCCAGGGACAAGTCCCATGTGGTGGCATGGTCCTGCTCCCTGCCTGGTGCAGGAGCATGGTGGGATGGGGAGTGTGAGGCCAGTGGGACTGTGCCCAGCGCAGTAGTCTTGGGGGATGGCCAGAGTGCCATGGAGGAGGCTGAGACAAGGGAGGTTATGGGTGTTCCCGGTGGGATGGTGGCTGGCCTCTCCCTGGGCACTGAAAGAGCAGGAGGCACTTGTCTGGTGGTGGTGGTTGCCAGTGGTCTGGTGGGCACCAGGAGAACAGGAAGCACATGCCTGGTGGTGGCTGCCAGCAGGCTTGTTGGCACCTGTGTGGTGGCAGAAGCTAGAGTGGACAGCACAGGTTCTGGGTGGGTGGCCCCAGGAGACTGTAGGCTTAGGATGGCTGAAGTTGGCACAGCTGGTGATGGGCTGGTGATGAAAGCCTTGAGCATCCTGGTTGATGATGATGGTGTGGCAGTGGAGGCTGTTGGCAGCACAGTTGTTGGTGGTGTGTTGATGAAGGTCCCTGGCAGCGCAGTTGGTAATGGGGTGGTGATGGAGGCCTTTGGCACCATGGTTGTTGATGGTGTGGTGATGAAGGATGTGGGCACATTGGTTGTTGATGGGCGGTTGCTGAGGGCCTTCTGCAGCACAGCTGATGGGGTGGTGACAAAGGTCTTAGATGGCACGGTTGGCAATGGAGTGGTGAAGGTGCCCTCCTCTGGCACAGTTGGCAACATGGCAGAGGTGCCCACAGGTGACAGAACGCTTGGCAGTGTCTTGACGGGAAAGGCTGCCAATGACAGCATGGTTGGTGTTGCTGTAGACAAGCCTCCAAGTGATGGCAAAGTTGACATTCTTTGTGATGATGTGGAGTTAAATGGCAGAGATGGGATAAAAGAAGCTGAAAAAGGCAGAGTAGCTGGGCAGATTAAGTGGTCATCCCTCAGCAAGGTTACTGCTTGCCCTGCCAGGTGGGGTGGGCTCTTGCATGAGACTTGGGTGGACAGTTTGACCTTCTCACTGTTATCCAGGATCCAGCTGTGCAGGGAGCAGAGGTTGCAGTCACATCTCCATGGATTACCACTCAGATACACTGAGCTGAGCTTCTTCAGGGGGTCCAGGAGCCCTCGGGGAACACTCTCCAGCTGGTTCTTTCGAAGGTTGAGGGTTTTCAGATTTGGGAGAGAAGCAAAGACCTCTTCATCCAGAGCAGAGAGCTGATTTGTGTCCAGCTGGAGGTCCAGGAGCTTGCTGAGCCCAGTGAAGGCTCCTCGTGACAGGGCTAACAGCTGGTTGTGGGACAAGGTGAGTTTTCCAAGGGATGTGAGGTTGACAAAGATGCCATCTGGAAGTGCTGCCAAACTGTTCCTGCCCAGGTCCAGCTCCCGTAAGTGTGGCATGGCGTCAAAAAGGCAGCAGGGAAGCTCCATGATATGGTTTGAACCCAGAGTCAGCAGCTTCAATTTGTTTAAACCAAAAAAGCCCTGAGGTGGGAGAACCCTGATGAGATTGTGGTCCAAGAGGAGTTTCTCCAGGTGAGGCAGCCTTCTCAGGAACAGGGGTGGCAGCGCCCTGAGCCTGTTGCTCTGGAGGCTGAGCTCCAGCAGCTCCAGCTGACTGCCCAACAGTCCCTCTGGGAGGTCTTGCAACTCATTCTCATACAGCCGGAGGACTTGCAGCCGGGTAAGTTTGCTAAAGGCATTCACAGGAAGAGTTGTGATCCTGTTCCTAGACAGGTCCAAAAAGGTTAAATTGATGAGAGAATCAAAAATGCCTTCTGGAAGAGAAGGGATTGCATTGATGTGCAGGGAGAGCTCTCCCAAATTTTCCAGCCCATCAAACAGGCCTTTGGGGATGTATCTGAGTTGGCTGTCTCTCAGCTCCAGCCTCTGTAAGCTTGGGAGGTTTTGGAAAGTGCCCACAGGTAGTTCTTCTAACGAGGCACCAGAGATATCCAAGTCCCTCAGCTTGTCCAGATTATCAAAGGCTCCAGGTTCAACTGTCTTGATATTGTTGCCAATAAACAAAATCTTTATCAGGTTGGGCATGTACCTGAAGGCACCTTTCCTTATAGCAGTAATGCTGGTTTGCACAAAGATCATTTCAGAAATGAAGGGCTTTGCAATCTTTGGGATCTCTTTGACATCATTTTTTGTCCCTCTGTAAACCTGCTGATAGTCTTTGGGCATTTCATATGGATCTTCACCCAGGCTTTGATCTTGGCATTTATGGGGATGGAAGAAGAGGAAGAAAAGGAAAAGGAAATGCTGGTACATTATCCTAAAAAAAAAAGGTTTAAAGAAATCAGTTATGAACAACAAAAAACCTCTGTCCACAGCTCATGAATTGTGGCATCACACTGTTGTCCACCTCTCAGGACTCTTCTACTCACACGTCATAACTCATTCAATAAGAAAGAGAGAGACCATAAAAGCAAACACACACTGCATTTAGATGAGTTCACTGCTGTGGGTACAGAGGGATGGAGAGGGAGAGAGAGCCAGCTCATGGCTTGGCACTGGGAGATGCTCCAGGGGGACAAGGGCTGGACAGTGTGTTCTCTGCCCTCCTTCTCCCATGTTTCAGCTGTAGGTTCAGTGTCTGCCTGGGTGAAGAAGGCAAAGTGCTGCTGCCCATTAGTGCTGCCCCAGTGGGTCCAGATAGTCAGCAGGGCAACAGCCCATTCATGCAACGAGAGGAGCAGTCAGCCCTGCACTTGCTAATGAGGGATCAACAAGGGTCCCAGGAGACAGCCAAGACCAGAGGATCTTGTGTACTCAGAATTTCCACACTATGCTGGATGGAATTGCTATTTTCTTGCTGCTTCTCTAAGTTCAGGAGGATCATTTAAAACGTGGCTCCTAACCATCTCTTTTTCAGGATTCTTGCTAATTGCACCATATTTTGCCCTTGGTTATGCAGCTCTGCCAGACAGAAATGGTTAACTTGTGAGCAGCAACCAAGCTTTAGAGCAAGGCTTGTTAAAACACTATGAAATGTCCATAGATGAACTCTTTAATACCTAAGGTTTAGGGCTCTGGCCTTGCAGTTGCACTGATGCACACCCATTAGTAGAGCCCACCACTTCCATGCAAACATTTGGAAACACTCCGCTAACACATTAGCTGGGGTTTAACCACCGTGAGCACTGCACTGGGATCACAGTTTCCAATTTTTGATTCACAGCCCTGGGCAGGATGAGGGAAAAGAGCTATAGGTTGCTTCTTGGTGTCCGTCAAAGAAAAAAGGGTACATTAGCTATGAGAAGTTTTTTTTTTTTTTTAAATGTGGAGGGGTCAGCAAATACAGGAGGCTGAAAGCCACTGGGTTTGAAGAGAAACCAATGGGAGGTGGTGAAAATTGGTTGTGCAGGCTGCCCTGAGGGGTTGTCCAGGGCAGAAGCCACTGTTGATCCCTGCCCGTCCTCTCCTCAGAGAGACTCAGGTGGAGGAGTGGGGCTGCAGGTGTAAAAGTGCCTGCTTCACTTCAGCTGCAGGAGCAGTGCAGTGGGTGAAATGTGCAGGTGGAAAAAGCTGGGTGCACAGGTATGAAAACAGACAGTTCTGAACGGGGAAACTCTTTTAAAACCCTCAGTGTGAACCCTTGCTTGTCCCACCCCCCAGCAGTGCAGGGTCATGGAGGGTTGTCCCCACCCAGCTCATAGCACTGCAGCCTCTCCGGCTTCTTGCTGCAAGGAAACAATCAATAGCCCCTACAGAGCTCCTCCCGGCACATTTTAAAGAGCAAAAAAAGCTTTTTACTTCACTTACTTGGCGGAGCACTCACAGGCAAGTCCAGGCTGCAGGAACAAACCATGCTGTGTGTGGAGTGAGGACACCGGATGGGGGTCCCATCACCTGGCCAGCTCTTTATCCGCAGCCCAGGCCCAGGGCCTGGTTTCACGTGAGGTCAGGGCACAGCTCTGTGTGGGGAGATAAGGGAGGGCCGGGGAGGCTGCAGCGGAGCTGTGCCCCCGGTGTGGGAGGCCACGGCAGAAACCCCTCGGAGAGGACGCGAGTCACGTACTCCCCAGGCGTTATCTCCTGGCGCCACTTGACTAGTCACATCCAGGGAAACCTGAAGATTTCCAGGCCAGCCTGTTTTGCAGCCAATGGTCTCTGCAGTCCCATATCTCCAGCAGCATAACCCACCAGTTTCATAGACACCACCCCCACCGACACAACAGTAAGCTGTTTCCTTCCTCAGGATTCAGCTTATGTAGCTAAAGGAGCAGTTCTCAAGCCATTTGTTAATGCTCATAACAGTGATAACATCTGTGGCTGGGCAGATATGCTGACGCCCACACTCTGTGCTCAGCCCCACATCTGTCCCGTACCCTAACACAGGCCAAAGACCCTCCTGCAGGGACACCCAGGGCTGCTGGCTGGCGCAGGGCATCCTGTCAGAAGAAAGATTCTTTCTGATGCAAAAAGAACTGACAGGGTATCCATCACTTCCCAAAGGGTAATTGCACTGATTGCATTTAAACATGTCTTCTTTAGTTTTCACCTGCACTTATTAAGGCTCAGATTGTGCTTGCTGGGCTTCATTGCACCTTTCTTAGCAAATTTAAGAACAAACCACTGCACATTTTCAACAGCCTTACTCCTTTCCAACATTGATGGCATATGCATCCCAGTACCCACTTGGTGCCAGGCTGTTCCAGAAGCTGCAGAGTAGCAGGAGCTGAAGCCCATGAGGGGACAGAGCCCACAGCAGGATTGTCACCAGCCACCCCAGGCCACAGTGTGGAAGCTGTGCCAGGGTTTGGGGAACTCTATCCAGCTGCAGCACCCTTGGTCCAGGCTTGGAGGTGGCCATGCCAGCATCTCCTGGGAGACGTCTGAGGCACAGTGGCAGTCCCCCATTTGGGAGAGACAGCAGGATGACTGTGCAGAATTGTATCTGGGATGCACTGTTGCCCATCTGCATTGCTCCCAGGAGCCTGGGGCTGGCAGTCATAGAACCACGTCGTTTGGAAAAGACCTCTAAGATCACCGAGTCCAACTGTTAACCCAGCACTGACAAGTCCACCACTAAAACATGTCCCTCCATGCCACATACACACATTTCTTTAATCCAGAGGCTAAAGCAAGGCTGGGATCGCAGCCCACTGCCAGGGCAGGTGGGGCCAGCGTGGCACAGAGATCCTGCCCACCCCGGGTGGGCAGCAGCAGGGCAGAGGCTCCAAGGGCACACAGCCCAGCAGTGGAACCAGCGCCGCCCCAGCCAGGGCTCCCTGTACCCTCGCCGCTGGGGCCGGGCCGGGAGGGGCGCTCCGAGGAGGGCAGCGGGGCTCGGGGAGGGATCCCCCGGCGCTGCCCGGCCCGCGGAGCCCTGTCCCTATCGCCGCGAGATGGTGCCGCAGCACCGCCCCACCAACACGCACAGACACACACACACTTACACTCCCGTGTGTGCACCCACACCCGCTCCTCCCGCGGGAGCACCCGCCTTACCTGCCATCCCCTGCGTGGGCAGCGCTGCTGGGACTTTGTGTCTCTTCTCCACGGATTACAGAAGAGCCACCTACTCACCACCACTCACCTGCACCCACACCATCCCAGACCAGACCCCAACAGATCACATCGACCTCCACCACCTCTCCCAGATACACATGCAGACATGGGGGGACAGAATCATTTCTCTTCCTGCCATGGGAACTGGTTGCACAGAAATAATATATACATTTTAATTGTATTTGAAATACACAGGAATCACATAGCTTGGACAATAAACACCACCAGGCCAGCTGTTGTGGAGAGCTCAGTGATGGCTGGTGACTAAGGCAGGTGTAGCAGAGCAAGACTGGGTGCTGTTTCCCAGGCTGGCTCAGAGGTTTCCAGTGCAGAAGCTGGCACCTGCCCGAGCTCTAGGGCATGGCAGGGAGACCTGGCGATGCGGCCTCATTCCCACTCTGTGTTGTGACAAGGACACTGACCTGCAGTGTGCCACACTGGGAGTGCAGCACCCAAGCACCCTGGTACGCCGGCCCCAACCCCTGCTCTTGCTTGGGAGGAGGAGGAGGAGGGAGGCGAAGGCTGAGCTGCTGGCAGCTTGTGGCATCACATACCATGCTTACAGTGCCCTCGGGGTTGCTGTAGGTGCACTGTCCTGGAGCATCCCTGTCCCAGCCTTCCTCTGGGGGGACACCAGGTCCTCCTGGGCACTCCAGCTGCCCCTGGGGGACCTCCAGCAGGGACTGTCCCTGGAGAGCAGTTGGACTGGCACAGAAGGCTTGCCCATGGATGAGGGGCTCAGCAAAGCCCTGGAGCCAGCGCAGAAGGTAGGCAAGGCGGCAGTCACAGGCCCAGGGGTTGTCAGACAGCCCCACACGCACCAGCTCATCGTTGGCACCAAAGAGCCCCAGGGGCAGGCGGGCCAGGCGGTTGTGGTCCAGTGCCAGGGCAGTGAGGAGGGGCAGCCCAGCCAGGAGCCCTGCTGGCAGGCTGGAGAGGTTGTTGTGGTTCAGCTGTAGTGCTGTCAGTGCTGCCAGTCCCTGGAAAACCTCAGTGGGCAGGTGGCCCATGGCATTGTGTGAGAGCACCAGGGTCTGCAATGCCGACAGGTTGGAAAAGAGCTCCTGGGGCAGCGTCTCCAGCTGGTTGCGAGCCAGCGAGAGGTGGAGGAGGCTGGGTGTGCCAGTGAAGAGGGTGGCAGGCAGGGTGGCCAGGCGGTTGCCCTCCAGGCTGAGGACAGTGAGGTTGAGGAGACCAGTGAAGATGTCTGGGGCCAGGCTGCCCAGGGCGTTGTGCTGCAGCTGCAGCCGCCGCAGCCCCCCCAGCCCAGTGAAGATGCCGGGTGGCAGCTCCTCCAGCCGGTTCCCATCCAGGTGGAGCTCAGTCAGCTGGCCAAGTGCCCTGAAAGCGCTGGGGGGCACCCGCACCAGCAGGTTGTCACTGAGTTTGAGGAGGCGGAGGGCAGTGAGTGGGGCCAGCAGCCCCTCCTGCAGCTCAACCAGGACATTCTGTGAGAGGTCCAGGGCCTGGAGCTGCCGGAGCGGGTGGAAGATGCCGGGGGGCAATGCCACAATCCTGTTCCCCGGCAAGCGCAGGTCCTGCAGGTGGCATGCAGCGGTGAAGAGCCCTGGCTGCAAGGAGCTGATGCCATTGGCAGCCAGGGAGAGCTTGCTGAGGCTGGTCAACCCCATCAGCACCCCAAGGCTGACTGCTGGCAGGGGGTTTCCTGACACCTCCAGCTCGGTGAGGCTGGGCAGCCCCTGAAAGGCTCCGGCTTCCAGCTCCTGGATGTTGTTGTTGAGGAAGACCAGCTTGGTGAGGGTGGTACTGGTGCCCAGGGCCCCCCTGCGGACACTGCTCAGGGCTGTCTCCACAAAGAAGAGCTGTGTGGCACTGCCTGGCAGGCCCGCCGGGATCTCCCGCATCCTCTCGTCTGAGCAGAAGACTTTGGAGGTGTCGTAGCACTGGCAGGTATGGGGGCAGGATGGGGGCAGCCCCCTCACCAGCAGGGACCCCAGCCCCAGCAGAACACAGATCACCAGCCTGCACTGGAGAAGGAGCCAAGCCTCACCCTCTGCCTTGACAAGGCAGAAATCTGCACCCACAGGCAGGAATGGGGAGTGCTTCCCTCCCAGATCTCTCCCCAGGGTTCTTCTTACCCTCTGTCCCAGCCTGCCCTTCTACAACCAGAGTGGTGCCACCCTCACCAAAGATCCCCACATCCTGCAGAGCAGTGACTGAGGTGAGATCCATGTGGGTCTGTGGGAGGAAACTGTCTTGGTGGGAACCTGTAGCCTCTTGAGATGTCTCCAAGGGCACGAAGCCAGGCTCTGTGGCAGGGGAGCACGTGAAGCACGGGGCTGTGCTGCACACAGTGGGTGATGGGGACAAAGCTGCAGGGCTGCTCTGCGCTCAGGGGCAAGAGCAGTGGGCTCCACCAGTTGCATTTCTGGTTGCCCATCATGTACTTCTTTTGCCACAAGCAACCAGAGCACCATCAGACATGCCCAAGGGATATTCAGCCTGACCAAACGCCTATTCCCAGCCCATGGGAGGCACTTTTTGAGGCAGTGACCTCTAGACCTCTGCCAGTCCCTCCTTACTTGGGATACCTGCCAGTGCTGCCTCATGATGGGGGATGTTGCCCACCCCACAGCAACGCCCACCTGCAGACACCCTCGTCAGTGGGGCTATCCTGGACTTACTCCCACACTTTAGAGCACAGCTGGGCCTGGCGTTTCCTTTCCACCACCTCGCTGGTTTTCACCAGAGCCAACAGTGGCTCCCACCTGTCCCAGTCCCCCCAAACTACCCGAGCACTGTGGCCCCCCACCACTTACCGAATGTGGCATCGTGGAGATGGTCACCAAATCTGTGGCAGGTTTGCAGGGATGTCGCTGGCTGAGATGGGACAGCGTTTTCTGGGGCGGATGGGAAGCCAGCCGACGAGCTGTTCCTGCTGGGGCGGAGCTGCCCCTCACTGCTTATCGGCAGCAACAACCCGTGTCCTTGGAACACTTTGAAAAATAAGCCAGTCCCAGAGGACTGGAGGTGAGGCCAGAGGCAGCCGCCCGTGAGCATCCTGGCAAGGAAGTGGGGTCTTGGCCCCGGACATCCACTGGCCCAGGGATAGTGGCAAGGGGGGGCTCCAGTTCCACACTGAGGTCAGCAGGCTTGCTTCCAGAAACCCAGTAGGAGAGCCCCAGGACTTTATTAAATCTCACTGGGAAATGAAGCATCTGTGCCACAAGGGAGGGGACCAGGCACAGCTTAGCAAGGCAAATGAAGGTTGGACTTGATGATGTTAGAAGTCTTTTCCAACCTTAATGATGCCATAATTCTGTGGGGAGGGGACCACTGTGGGACCATCATGGTGACAACTGGTGTTTTTCATCCCAGCCAGCAGTGGGATGGCAAGGGACCCATGGACCATATGGACTCACTAGGAGTTTCAACCTTCCTGGGGGAGCAGCACACACTACCATAAGGGCTGCATTGCAAGGGCCTGTACTGGAACAGGACAGGGTGGCAGGGGCCATGGAGGCACCCCCAGGGTCAGAAGGGGGGACACTTTACTGCTGGCCTGATGGAGCAGACGGTGATACACAGAAAAACTCAGCTGACACAGTCCAGCAGCAGCCAGCTCTGAAGGGAGCCAAGCAAGCTCCTCCCCACCCCAGCAGTGCATTGCACAGGGTGCAGTCAGTGTCTCCATTGAGAAGCTCGCTGTGGTCTCAGCTCACCCTCCAAAAGCCAGCTGCTGCTGCTGGATGGCTTAGCCCTTCTTGGTCCCTCACGCCAGGCTGGAGTCCAGGGACCAGCAAGGACTCTGCAATAGCAATGCACTAATCCTCTCCCAGCCCCACCAGCCTGTACGGGCTTTCTCTCAACATTATAAAAATCTCTCAGGAGAAGAAATCAAGCACAGCCCCTGTCCCTGCTGGGCCATTCCCCTGCTGTACACCATGAAGGAGTGAATAAACAGTTCTTATCACTGAGGGTGAACAAAGGCACTTTAATGGAGAGGTCACACATCAGCACCCAATGGCCCCATGACACAGTCCTGTGTCTCCTGCTGCCATGCAGGACCCAGCCCAGAGGAGTGACCCATCATGTGCACCAGTGTGGAGCTGCTTGTGCCAGCACTGCCTCCTGAGGTGCTGTGAGCAGCCAGCACTATGGGGTGGCCACTGAGTGTGACCCTTGTCCCATGGCAGCAATCCTCAGGCAGCCTGGTGGCACTGCAGCACACACAGAGGTGAGCTGGGCTCCTCTGTGGCTGTGCTACAGGTGGAGAAGGCTGGGTGTCCACTGGATGCAGGTGCTGGGGGGGATGGTGTGGCACCCATTTGTGAATTGCAGAGCAGCTAGTGCTTGCTGACCCCCCCACTGTGTGCTGCCAGCATTCCCGCTGCCCAAGGGCTGTGAACAGGCAGGGGGACTGGGCACATACAGGAGGACACTCAGGAGAGGAAGAAGAGCATGAAGAAGTTTTGCCAAGCAGAACAGAAACAGGCTGCTCACTAGATGGTGAAGGATGCATGAGGGTATTGAGGACTAGGGGTGGGCTGCAGCAGGAGCAGCCCCAACACGCTCCAAGTGCCCGTGGCCACAAGCACAGGGGCCTCTCCCAGCCCCCGCGGACACTTCACACCCATCGTCCCACTCCTCTAACTCCCCCTGCAGCGGGGCCAGTGCAAGCCCCCCAGCACTCCATGGGCCTGAGGCAGGGGGCTGCAGGCAGGGACACGGCCAATGCAGGTTTGGCATCAGCGTGCAGTGAGGGCTGGGCGGCTGCCACTCCCCGCCCTGATGCCAGCACACTGCCCCGTGACTCTCCTGGCTGGAAGTGCAGGAGGGGAGCAGGAGGATGCCGGGAGCAGGGGAGGGTGCTGGCTGCGCTCTGGCGTGCCCTGCCTGCGGGCAGGGAGGGCAGCTGGGACGCGGCTGAGACACTCAGGGTGTATCAGTCTGGCAGTAGCCCAGCCCCGCGGGGAGCCCTGCCCGGGCACAGGCGAGTGACCGCGCAGCACAAGGACACGGAGCTCTGCCGGGGCGAAGGTGCTCGCTCGGCACGGCCTGACGGCTCACACTGCCCGTCCAGGCAGGGGCAGGAGAAAGGCATGGCAGGGGCACAGGATGGGGAACAGGGGCTGGGGTGAGGTTAGCAGGAAACAGGAGAGCAGCAGCACTGCAGGGAAGGATGCAAGCTGAATGATGGGGAAGTCCTGTTATTTGGGGTAAGCACCATCATTACCAGGCTGTGGCTTCTGGCTCAAGGGATCCCTCTCAGCACCTCACACCCCAGCTGCCGGATCCTGGGCAGGGAATGAGCATAGAGGCTGCACTGGAGGCAGGAGGGGCTGGGGATAGAGGGCAGCCACAGGAGATCACCCAGGGGGATGCCCTGCTGCAGAGCAGGGTAGGGCAAAGCAGAGCAGGATAGCGGTCCGTACGTACGGCACACAGGGTGATGCTGTCCCATCCCAGTCAGCAAGGGCAGCTGATGCAGAGCCACTGTCATGTCCCTTGGCCCCACAGAGAGGGGGTGCCCCACGAGCACCTCTCCCCCCAGGGTCTGTCGGACACTTAGGCTTCATTCGGTGCCTTCATCCTCATAAGCACGACGTGGCTCTTCTTCCTACAGCCGTAGACCACCAGTGCCACCAGAGCAGCAAGCAGGGCCACACACACCAGCACAATGACTGCCATCACCACCCCGCTCTGTATACGTGTCAGCCCCCACTGCCCTCTCTCCTCCTCCTCCTCCTTCTTCTCCTCCTTCTCCCTCTCCTCCTCCTGCCGTGGGGAGATGGGCAGCCCCGCGGGGGGCTCCGTCCAGGCGCCCTCCGGCGGTGCTGCCTCAGAGCTGTGAGCAGGAAGCTGGGTGCTGGGATGGGGGGAGGCAGTGGGGGACTGGGTGTCGAGGAACTGGTCCCGTGGCAGCTCAGCGATGGGGGTGCCCAGAAGGGCAGGAGGCTGCGCACACAGCGGGGGCGTCTCACCAACCTTGTGGGGGTTGTCCTCCAGCCAGCCCTGCAGGGGCAGGATGCCCTTGTCACAGCGCCAGGAGTTGTTGTGCAGCCTCACCTCTCGCAGGGTAGGCAGGGGGGAGAAGATGCCGGCGGGCAAGTACTCCAGGGCATTGAAATGCAGCTGCAGGTGTTTCAGCCCAGGGGTGGCCCTGAAGAGGCCCCGCGGCAGCGCCTGCAGCTGGTTGTGGTGCAGGGAGATGTTCTGCAGCTTGGGCAGCCCCTCCAGCACCCGGGCATCCAGGCGGCGCAGGGCATTGGAGTGCAGTGACAGCTCCAGCAGCTCCCCCAAGCCCTGGAAAGCCCCCGGTGCCACCGACCGCAGCCGGTTCTTGCTGAGAACCAGGAGCTGCAGCTGGGTGAGATTGCTGAAGATGGCAGTGGGGAGGCTGGAAAGCTCATTCTCGTAGAGCCACAGCTCCCGCAGGTTGGGCATGGGCCCAAAGGCACTGGGGGAGATGTCCCGCAGGCGGTTGACATGCAGGGTGATCTTGGCGAGGGAGTGCAGGGGCAAGAAGATGCCACTCGGCAGGGTGGTGAGAAGGTTATTGGACAGGTAGAGCTTCTGCAGGTTGCTGTTGTGTACGAAGACCTCCGGGGACAGTGTCTCCAGCTGGTTCTGGTGCAGCCCCAGCTCCTGCAGCTCTGGCAGCCCATCAAAGCTGCCCGCTGGGATCTGCCGGAGCCGGTTCTCGTAGAGCCGCAGCACCTGCAGCCGTGCCAGCCGCTCGAAGGCCCGGGGCGGCAGGCGGTCGATGTTGTTCCTGGCCAGGTTGAGCTTCGTGAGGCTGGTGAGCTGGTCGAACACCCCCTCCTGCAGCTCCTGCAGGTTGTTCCCATGCAGCTGCAGCTCCTTGAGGTTGCTTAGGTGGGCGAAGTGGGAAGCCTCAACCTGGAGGATCTGGTTACTGGAGAGGAGTAGAGACTCCAGCTTGTCCAGAGGCTCGAAGACCTGCACAGGGAGCTCCTGCAGCTTGTTGCTGGCCAGGCTGAGGTAGCGCAGGTCAGGCAGGTGCTGGAAGGCCCCGGGGCTTATGCGGGACAGGTTGTTCTTCTCGATGCGCAGCCCGATGAGCAGGGAGGCGTTGCCAAAGGACGCGTCACCCAGCTCGGTAATGCGCGTGTTGATGATCTGAAGGGTCATGGCATTCTCAGGGATGGGGCTGGGGACTGTGGTAATGCCAGCACCAGAGCATTCCACCTGGGCGCTGCGGATGCACTGGCACTGCTCTGGGCACTGGCCACTGCCCAGCTGGATGCCCAGCAGCAGCAGCAGCCACCGATGCCAGTCTCCCTGCTCCATTGGGCCTGCAAAAACAAAGGTGGGGAGTTCAGCCCCTGCAATTTCCCAGCTCCCAGGGCCACTGCCAGGGGTGGGTGCTGCTTTCTCCCTGGAAAAGGCCACGAATTCTGTGGCCATCCTGTGCCCAGCGTGGTGATGAGGCAGAGGAGGGCAGGCGAGGAAGGCTGGGAGCAGGCAGGGCTTGGCACAGCCCAGGCAGGAGTGCAAAGTGAGACAGAGCCAGGGGCCACAGTGCCTGGCTGCCATACCACGGCTATTAGCGGCATCCTTGGCATCCTACCTCTCTTGGCTCCTCTGGCAGCCGGGAGCATGGTTTCCTGTTTTACAGAGTGTGATGAGCTGCTACCAGCAGCACTGGCCTCCTGGCACAACCGAACAGCCCAGACCTTCACCAGATCCAGCCTGGGGCACCCACAGCCACACAGGACCCAGGCTGCTGGGTGCTCCCCCCTGCATCCACAAGCACCCTTCCAGCTCTGCCTTGGCAGCGAGTGGCTCTGAGTGCCTGTTGCAGAGCCAAGAGCAGTGCCAGCACCCACTGCCCAGACACGCTTTAGCTCCAGTCCTGCAGGAGCTTGGGTCAACAGGACCCTTGCCAGCTCCCCAGCACAGGCTGGGTACAGGGGTGGCCCTGTCTTCACCCCATTCCCAGCAGAAGGTCTCAGCCCTGGCTGTGAGAGCAGGGTATCTGTTGTGGGCACCTTTTGCAGGCTGGTCCCAGCGGCAGTGCCCAGGGAAGCAAGGGCTTTACAGTGAAGTTCTCCATTCCACCACAAGCACAGACACCATGGACACCCTCTTCTCCCTGCCTAGATTAAAGCAGCAGCCTTGTGCCAGGCTGGCATGGAGCAGCCTCGCTATAACAGCTTCGAGGGCACAAGGGAGGGGGAAAACCGTCAGCTCTGAGCACAGCTCAGACAAACAGGTGAGTCCAGCAGCACAGGGGTGCAGCCACAGTGCCCCAGCTGGCACATTACCCAGGGGTGCTGGAGCACAGCCCCTGCCCCCCCTCCCTTGCACTCGCTCCAAGGAATATGCTTGCTCTCAGGCAGGGAGGGAGGAACCCTCCATAAGCCAGCAGAGTTTATGTTTCCCATATGGAAACAATCTGCATCCAAGAACAGCTTTGTTTATAGTGAGCCATTTATAAACTTCCCCAAAGGCTCAGCACATCAAAAGCCCAGTTCATGTCACTCCCTGGTAATGCAGAGCAGAGAGCATCCATACTGGAGAGACCTTCAGGAAAGGCAGCTGGAAACAATTGATCTCCCTTTTTCTTCTAGGGGCAAAAAACTTACAGACCAAGAGGCTGAATATTCCCTACTGTTCAGCCCCTAAGCATCCCATTGCTGCTAACATTAGCCCCCCAAAATGTTACTTTGCCTCCCTTAATTTTCTCTGTCGGTCATTATTTGGGATACGTTGCCCGTGTAACTCTCTTAGCTCCCACAGTGTCTAAGTGGTCTTAATTTTATTGGAGAAGCCTTGCAAGATAAACATCTCCATCAAATCAAAAGGTGCTGAACATGCAGATCCCACCAATGCACCACCAACCCTCGGAGCTGCCCTGGGAGTCCCCCAGACCCAGGGCTGCTCACAGGGGCAGTAGCAGAGAGGAGACTTACCCGAGTGTCCTGCAGCCACGAACGCCGAGTGAGCACAGCTCTGTGCTGGCAAGAGAGCTGAATGTGGTTCATGCTTCCCCTCCCAGTATATAACCCGTCCAAATCAATGAATCAGCACAGGGGCAGTGTCGAGGTTAGGGAAAGCGCTGGAGCAGAGCTGCTTCCAACTCCTATTTCCTCGGCAGAGCAAGCATCTCAAGGATGGAGTTTCCCTCTCCTGAACCCCAGTGCTCTGGTTTGAAGACAAGAAGACAGCCCCATGAACATGCTGCTCGTGTCAGCCAGTGTAGCAGCTTGGCCCCGGGAACCCCCCTGGCCCACCGTGGGAGAGCTGTGTGCCCTTCACTGGCACACTTCACCCCAGGGCTGCTCCATGGCATCACCTCAGCACACACATAGCACTTGTCTCCCCATCTATGGCTCCTGCAAGTGTCAGGACCTCCTGCCCAGGGCTGCTGGCACAGGCAGACCCCCACTACACTGGCCCTGCCCATGCCACAGCTTTCATTCCCCCTAACAACCACAGATGCAAACAGGCCAGGAACCCCTGAGCACACACTCCAGGCTCTCTCCCTTGAGCACCTCAACCAGCCCTGCCAGGAGGCAGGCACCACGCCAGGGCCAATGGCTGTGCAGGTGCCAGCCAGGGGTCAGGCTCCTTCAGAGAGCCCTCAGCCCAAGCCAGAGCACTTCCCACTAGCCATGAGGAATACTTGGGCACTGAGGAACACCCACTGCAGGCACCCCTGCAACTCCAGAGCAGCACACACTGCCATCTCCCAGGGGCTGCCACTGCTCTGAACCCTCAGCAGTCCTGACGCACAGGTGATGGAGCCTGGCACACAGGGGTGTTTGGGAAGCATCCAAGCCATCCCATCCACTTGTTCAGGGGCACCTGATGCCACCCCTACCCTGCCCCCTCCAGCCCACATGGGTACACGAGGGTGCCCTTGGTCCCCACCACCTAGCCCAGGTCTCCCCACCTTGCCCACCTCTCCAGGGCAGTCCCAGTCCAGCAGCTAACGGGAACGGATATTCCGGAGGAAGCAGCTAAGGAGAGTCAGCGTACGTGGCCCCTTTGGGCTTCCTGGAGCCAGAGCAGTCCCGTGCTAACCACGGGGCAGCTGGAACTTGCCTGACCACGTCTAATCCCGTCTGAGCCCACCCATGTTTCCGCCAGTTGCAGCAGCCCCTGCTCAGGTCCCAGCTGGTGCTGACAAACTGCTCAAGATGGGAACAGCATGGGGCTGCTGCCAGAAAAGGGGGAGGAAGGCAGCCTCCATCCCCACGCCGCAGCATGTCATGCTGTGAGGGGTGGGAAGGTGCAGGGCAGTGGAAGGGACAGTGATCCTGTTCAGAGAGGGGACCAGACCAGGATAAACAACAAACTGCAAGGATGGAGAGCAGAGTTCCCAGACAGTCTTGGAGGGAGGAGACAGGATCGTGGGAAGATGGTAGGGAGTGGGACCTCAGCCAGAGGCAACTGCCACCACTCTCATAGCCCCGGCTGCCATGGGACACGCTGGATGGCCACGGACCCCTTTCCAGTTGGGGAATGAGCATGGAGGCTGAAACAACCCCCCAGCCATGCTCCCTGCCTGCTCCGGGGCAAACCCCAGACATCTGGGCACAGAGAAGGGGCATTTTGAAAACACCACCCACCAAGTGCTCTATCTCACGCTCTATTGACACAGCAGATTTTCCCAGAACCATGGTTCCCAAAATAATCTCCCCGCTTCCTTGACAGCAGTGCTGCTGGAAGTCAAGTCTTGGGAGCTGCCCACTCCTTGCAGCCCTGGCATGAGAGTGGGGCTCTGGCGGCCTTATCACAGCCTTATCGGGCTGTGTCTGCCCACTGCCAGCGCTGCTGGGCTCCTGCCCGCTCTGACTCACCCAGAGGCACACAGCTTTTCAGCAAGGCAACACAGACACTAAATCCCAGCACTTCTGATGCCCAAGCCCAGTTAAAAGCCCCGACAAAAAACTACCAGCCTCTGCCTGGGCCTCAGGAACCTGGCTCTGGCTGGGAAGGATGACTTATTTTCAAGACATTCCTAAAAATAAAGGCACAAGCCTGTGCACCACTCCCGCAGCCACTCCTGCTCCCGGAGGTGAGCGCATGGGAGCTTGCCCCAGGCTACTCACAAGGCAGAGAAGCAGAGGGTGTGAGAGCTTGGGACAGCAGCACAGACACACCCCACACATCTGGAGGGGAGAGGCAGCTCCCCAGACAGCACAAGGATGTGACTGAGGGTGAGATGAGCATCTTGCAGGGAGAGGCTACGCTGCATAGCCAGGAGCTCACACCAGCGCTGGATGGAGTGGAGCAAGTCTCATGCTGGGGGAAAGCCCCACGTCCAGCATTGCTCTGCAGACCTTTCCCACCTCCAGCCACACCAGCCAGAGGCTGAACTCCCCTGACCAAGCTCGGGATGCCGTGGAGCCACTGCCAAATCCCTGCACCTCCAAAGAGGCTATGGAGCCCCAGAAGAGCGGTGTCACTTATTACTAGGGAGGTCTGCCTCGCTGCAGGACAGCATACCAGTCCCGTGTCTGTCTGTCCCTGCTGGCGTTGCTCCAGCTCATCTCCACGGCGAGGGTGGCGGATGCAGCAAAGCCGAGTGGCTCTGAATCACCGAGGGACTCGAGACTGCTTGGAAAAATTCATGTAATCACTAAAATTAGTAGCTTGTGGGCTTGGCTGGGAGAGCACGTTGTTCATCTGCCAAGCAGCTGAGCACGCTCATCCGCTTCCCGCAGCCCCCACTCCCCCCTCAGCCCCTGCTCCCTGCACACCTCCAGCTCCTGGATAAATTGGCACCCTTGGTGGGATGGAACGTCCCCAGGCCCCACCACTCCCCACAGCGCAGTGCTGGGACCATCCTCAAGTTATTTTGCTCTGCTTTAAAGTGCCAGCCCCGTTACAAGAAACCCCCATGTTGGCCCCTGGTGCTCACAGAGATGGGCTGGCCCGGGGCAGCAGGCCAAACTCTGCTGAACTGGAGGAGGAGAGTGGAGGGCTGGGCGAGGGGCCGTGGAGGGGATCCTCCCCCTGTTCCAGTGTAGTGGAACACCTCTGGGTCTGAGCCCTGCAGCAGGACCCACAGGCTCAAGCCAGAGCTGAGGGGTGAGGAAAGGGGCATCAGTCCCTCAGGAACTGGTGCTGGGACCCCACTACCCCTTAGAGAAGCACCAGTAGCCCCTATATCACCCTTTGCCCACCCTAATCCCTTGAGGAACCCAAACCAGAGAGCTCCTCAGTAGAGGCAATGATCTAGTCCCAGTGGCACGTTCAGCTCCCTCCTCAGGGAATGCAGGGCCAGATGATGCCCCCTCTGCATCTGCCCCAAGAGATGGGGACATCCTGCCTTCCCTGGGAAAGTGCTTATGCAAAGTGGGAGCAGCAGCCCTGGTCCCTCCAGGATGGTTGCAGGGATGGCCTTCAGGATAACTTCCATCCAAGCACCAGCATCAGGCACACCACAACCCTCCTGGAGCTCAGGGGAAATGGCATTTAGGATCTCAAGCACTAGTGGGGCTCACCCCACCAGCAGAACCATCTCCTCCAGGCCCAGCCCCGGCCCGAGCGATAGCAGAAGCATGTAGAGCTTGGCGCAGGCTCAGGGCAGCATTAGGCTGGAAGGAATGTGGGGCTCGCAGCCAAGTCCGCCTGGAGAGATAATCCAAAGCGGAAAGAGCTTGTCCGATGGGCTCCGTGAGAGGGGGGAAGGACCAGCTGGAGCAGGAGGCGATGGCGTGGGGCTCGTGCCCTGTGAGGTGTGTGCTGGACCAGCTTCACCCTGTTCTCCATCTCTGTAAAGTCCCCCCAGGCACCAGGAAGGGCCCCAGGGACTTCTTCCCAACATCCGAAGGGGGAAGGGACCCCATCTCACCCCAGGGGAAGGCAGCAGAGGAGTGTTCAGCAGGCTGCAGAACTGCTGCCAGGCATCACTGGCTCCCTGCCCCAAGCTTTTTCCACCCAGAGAGACACAAAGGCACAGCTGGAAGCCTGGCACGTCAGTCCTACAGCAGAGATTGCACAAGAGGGGCTGAGCCCAGTGGGGGAGCAGTGGGGGATGGCTCAAAGTGCTGCTGGAACAGCAGCCCCCCACCCCGCAGTGAAGCAGGACTCACTACCTATGGCCCAAGCAAGAGACTGTGCCAGGTTTTATCCATTCATAAACACCCAGAGGAGAAGGGAATGTGAACCCAGACTTTGGCTACGAAAACGGAATATGGCAGCTCCTTAGCTTGCCTGTTCCTAGGAGGGACAAAGCAGGAGCTTCAGGGCCCCTGACCACTGTGAGAGTCTGTAAACACTCACAGCCCCTGCCTTGTCCAGAGGGTATGAGCCTTTGGCTGCTTCTCCTCCCAATTCCTCTGTCATCCATAGGAAATGCTCCAACATCTGGGCTGCCGAATCAGCAGCCCCAGGCAAGACCTGCTGGTCGAAGGCCTGGCAGAGACACAGTCAGTGCTCCCAGGGCTCCTGCCTCACAGCCAGCAGTCACACGCACTCCTGAAGCACTGCTGAGGGTCTTCTCCAAGCACACCTGCCATCACCCAGCTTCTCTTTGCCACCAGGAGAGGGAAGATCCAAGGTGCAGGCTCTGATCCTGCTGCTGTGTGCTGGAGGGCTGAGCTGCGTTTCCCAGGCAGCTGCCTGAGCTCACTGCCCTCTGCGAGCAATGGCAAGGGCCCTCCAGCAGTTCCTGGGCTCACAGGAACAGAGGTGAGATGGAAAGGATAGGGACACCAGGGACACAGGCGAAGGATGGGGGTGCTGATGGCCTGGAAGGATCCTGCAGCAGTTGGGAAAGACACAGAGCTGCCAGCACTTATGACAAACAAAGGAGAATAGCTTTTGTAGTGACATCAGGCTGGAAACACACTGCATACTCCCATGGCTTGGCACAGGATGGGTCAGAGCTCCCACTGCTCCAGGATTTCCTAAAGCAGAGAGAACAGCAGCAGCCTCCACAGCAACAAGCATTTGAGGAGACCGAGCAAGCTATGGCTGTGCTGGCACAGCCAGCCTGGCAGGGTCGGACCCCAAGTGCTCCCAACTAGGATGCAGTCCCAGGGGCAGCTCCTGAAGTCTGAATAATATGCAGGGCTGCCAAGCACAACTCTACACCCCGTACAGGAGTTGACCCCTTCAGCCACTGTGAGCAGAGGGGCTTTGCAGTCACCCTTTCCCCAGAAGACAGGACCCACTGGATCAGGGATTAGGTACCTCCAGCTCTTCCAGCCCACTGTCTCCCCAGCCCAGCCTGGTGGCAAAGGCTGGGCTGTAGATCATGGAGGCCTGGGCTGCAGGGACACAGAAAAACCTTGCCCTTTCAGTGGCAAGGGATCGGTGCCCTGAGGCAGCAGCCAGGCAAGGCTGCCCAGGGAGGGTCTGAGGTGCTGCTGCAGTTTTCCCAAGAACCCCCTGCTGCCTTCCTGCCTGCCACAGCTGCACCATGCTGACCTTTTTCCTTCTCCGGGAAAAACAGAGATGGGGTACAAATAAGGATATCCTTGGATTTTTCAGGCCAGGGAATTTTGCAGGAAGGGCTGAGCTCTGCTGGGCAAGAGACAATGAATCACAGGCAATCAAAACAGGACACTTCAGAGGAAGAGTTAGTAAAACACCCCAGGCACTCATTGCTCCAGCCTTTTGTTGCCTGATGACTTCACTTCCCCGTCTGGCTCAAGCATGGGGAAAGCCCGATGACAGCATGTGAAGAGGAATCATCCTCCTCTTAGCACTTGTCTGTGTGCAGCCGCCTGCCAGAGCCCCCACGTGCCAGAGCCGAGCTCAGTGACTTCATGTGGGAGCCAAGGAGCAGCATGGGGGCTCAGCTGGCCCCTCTGTAGGGCTGGGGTGGCCAGAGGAGGGTTCAGAAAAATAGGAGCTGGTGTTGCCCCACTGCCCTCCCTGTGGTCAGACATCAGGGTGTCGTACACACACATGAGGAGCCAACGGGTGCTTGGAAATCAGATACTGTGCATGCCTGCAGCCAGGAGAACACTTCCTTCTCCAAGGAGAATGACCACCAGCATGGCTTGTAGAACCATTTCCTTGTAGTCCTGATTATGCTGATCTCCTGCTGCTGGGAGCAGATGCCTGCGTGGCACCGTATGACAGCGCTGGAGCTGGCACAACACTAAGTGGTCATTACAGCTGTCCAACAAGAACCTAAATTTGTAACAACTGTCTCCTTTTAAATACCAGCATGCAACCACCCAGAGCCACCACCAAGAGAGCTTCCTCTTGGTTTTGTGCTTCTCTCAAATGTATTGCAATAAAAATTCTGGAGCATCTGTTTTCTGAATCCAGTCACAGTTTGCTTTGCACCAGTTGTAGGGACTGGCATTTCTGCTTCTTTAGAGATGGCTCCAACTTCCATTTAGCCAGGCTTACTAAATTTTGTTAAACCTCACATCAAGACAATGGTCATTGCACACCACAGAGTCACATTGTCTCCTTTCACAGTCTGGAAGAAGCATTCAAGCCCAGCAGCAGAATGCCCTGAAACAAAGCAATAATACTTTATTTTCCCTGCCTGGAGTAACACACAGAAGGGAACCAGCCACAAATTTGCAGCAAATGCAAGCTTTCTTCACCTCAGGTCTGTATTGTCCCATTTTAAGGTCATCCAGGAAAGCCCTCAATAGTTAGAAAGTCAGTACAACTAAAACAGGACTCCTGGAGTACAGGCTCTCTGGCCCAAGGAGCCAGGGAACCACATCCAAAGGTTTTTAAGCTCAACGTCAGAGCTTTTAAGAACAAGCTAAGTCACATAATGAAGATAAAGAGCTAATAGTTAAATCCAAGAGCTACCAAAGCACAGGCAGTCTGACAGCTACCGGTCTACTTACAAACTAAAATATTTGTATAATTCAAATAATAATAATAAGCATTTTGGTGTAAAGAGCAAAACCCACATTACTGCCTTGTAGCTGCCTTTGCATATCAACACTTGAAAGGCCTGGAAGTCAGGGAGTAGCACTATGTAATAAGGTAAAAAACAGCCAGACTGAAAATGCTACTGCACACTCCAAACTGATGGAGTTGTGTATGTTCCCCAGTCAGCTTCAGAATGGTGGTGACACTTCAGGGCCCTCAGTTCAGGCAGTTCAGTTCTCTCCCACCTCAGTCAAGACCAGCTCTCAATCCAAAACATTCCTGTGAAGCCTAGCCTCAGCCCTGGGCATCTGCCTGTTATTCCGGTTTCAAGATTCCCTGCACCACACAGTCAGTAACACCTTGCTTTTTCAGACCACTGGTCAAAGTTTAAGGACGAAAGTGTTTACTTAAAATTCAGAGTTGTAGTAACTTTACAAAGTTCCCAATTCCCCCCCTCCCCAAACAAACAACAAAATAGATCAAGATTATACTTCCTATCTCAGCATCCTCCTCTGCTGTTAGCTTTAAATGATACCCCCTCCTCGTGCCACATCCTGGAAAGGGGCTGAGGACAAAGAACAAAAGCTTAGACACTTGCACTGCACCATTCCACTCACATTCCCATTGCTAAAAGGTCCTTCCCAGCATCTCCTCCCAAAAATACCATTTGTTTTCTCAATAAGGAGAGAAAACATTACAGGCAGTATAAGGCATAATAGCATTTGGAGTACTTTGGGCACTCTGAAGCACAGTTCAAGCCATGTTCCTGTGTAGAGCTCCCCACGTTGATGCCACTCCACTGGAGCAGTGTGAGCACAAGGACAGGCAGTGGTGTCCAAGGGACAGGGCTGAAGGCCAAAGCAGGAAACCCACAGAGGACATGTAGAGGTGACCACAGGCATTTTCAGCTCTCCCTCTGGGTTCCTGCACCAGGTGCTGTAGCAATGTACAGTGATTACAGCCACTTCTGGCAAAAACTGTGATGTACATAAAAGCACATTTTCATTATGCTGTAAAGACAAGGTCTTTATGATCCTTGCTATGAAGATTTGTAATCCAGATCTGAATCAAGTATCAACTGCTCAAATTGCTTCCAAGGCAATCCTTCTAATCCTCTCTTGGGCTAGTATGCTCTATCTTCTTAACAATCTTATCAGAACTACAGGCTGAGTAGGAGTATTTCTGGAGTGCAAGAGTTGCCTGGTTTTACCCATCACGTACAGACTGAGCACAATGGTTACAGTCTGGAGTGCTAGAATTAAACTGTGAAGGCACAAGAATAGCTGGCAATAAGCAATTCTGGTATTAAAATAGGGTTTAGCACTCCTGTGGGCTGGCAACTCATCCCACCAGACAAGAGTAGCTAAATCTGCTCCTCTGACACTGTCAGTTCGTGCTGTGATGCTGGGAGAAGGTTGTATTGGAACATCTGAGAAATGAAACCCAGGCTGTCCAGCATCTTCAACATGGAAGTAGGTAAAACCTGGAGTTTCAGGTGGAATTGATGTGGGTGTGCTGCTTTCCATGTCAAACACTGCTGTTACAGAAATCTCCCAAGATGATCTTAAGTGCTCTGTCACAGGAGGCGTCAAGGTCTGGGAATAAGTTGAGCTGAACATCTGATATGTAATGGTTGTGGTTGGCAGGCACTTCGGGTCATCCACGGTTAGAGCCACAAGAGAAATATTCTGCAGTGCCAGCGGGCTGTGGCACATTAGAGACTGCACATCTTTAACTATCTCTGTGCTCTTTTGGAGCCACTCTCGGAAGCCAAGAATTTGGCAATCACATTTCCAAGGGTTGTCGTCAAGAACGACTTCTTGCAGCTCAGGTAAAGCGGCAAAGAGGTCTGCAGGAAGAGACTGCAGCTTAGTACTATTCAGGTAAACCTTCTGGAGGTGCTTGAGATTATGAAAGATGTTTCTAGGAAGAACCTCAAGCCTTGTATCAAAGAGGGAGATGTTCTGCAGTTTCTGAAGGCTCAGAAATATGCCCTCTGGCAAACTGGAAATATTATTTGTATGCAGAGAAAGGCCTCGCAGTTCGTTCAGGCCACTGAACACATTCCTAGGAAGAACCGTAAGCTCTGGATTAAAACTCAGCACAAGAAGCTCTAAATTTGTCAAGTTACTGAACACAAAATCTGGTATTGTTGAGAGCTTTGTGTGATACAGCCACAGGCTACCAAGATGCCTCATTTCTCCAAACAAGACTTCTGGAAGAGACTTCAGTGGGTTCCTGTACAAGGTCAGTTTACACAGGTCATGCAAGTGCAAAAAAAGCCCGGAAGGCAAAACCTCAAGCTTGTTTCTGGAGAGTGTCAGGCGTCTCAATTTGTGAAGACAATGAAATGCATCAGGGGCGATGGACTGGATGTTATTGCAATGCAGGAAGAGTTCCTGCAGCTCCGTCAGGTTATCGAACGTACCAGACTCTATTGAAGACAGCCTGTTAAAATACAGCATCAGCTTCTCAAGCCTGGCTAATGCACTGAATATATTTCTAGGCAGTGCTGCTAAGTAATTTCTTGACAAGTTCAGTACTTTGAGTTTGGTAAGGTTCTTCAGCACGTCACTGGGAAGTCCTGTTAGTTGGTTTTTGTTCAAGTAAAGTTCCTCCAAACTAGCCAGTTTGTCAAACAGATTTTCCTCGATGGATTTCAACCTGTTCCTTTCAATGATCAATTGCTGAAGCTGCACCATGTCATCAAACACCTCTGGAGGAAGCTCAATGAGCTTATTATCCAGCAGTTTGAGGACTTTTAGACTTCTCAAGCCTTTAAAAGCCATTGGTGAAACCAGAGAGATGTTGTTTGAAGACAAGATGAGATGCTGCAGTTCCACCATCCTAGAAAAAACATCCTGCAAGTACGGCACATTAGTGTTTGTAATGTGGATTTGTGTCATGTCGCAAGGCAGATTTAAAGATTCCAGGTCTCTTACGTGGGGACCAGAGCAATGAATTTCATTTTTTGAAGAGCAGTCACACTTCTCAGGACAAACTGATGCATCCAACTGGAAGAAAAGCTTGATCATCAGTGACAAATGGAACACCAACATCCTTGTTGAAGTGCCAGAAACATTAGCTGTTATAAGAGACAAGAGAGAGTCAGGATTTGATCACAGGTAGTTAATAACTTAGCAGCTCACAAAGATGCATGATTATATCATAAAACCTGCAAATGTGTGCAAAATTTCTCTTGGCTTGAAAGCAAACTTCAAAATCTCTGTTACTGCAAATATTTATAAGCTGCTCAGCTTACACTGAGAAGTACAGATAAAGGTCTTTTGTAAATCAAGTATTCCTTGTTTATATTTGTATTAGTCAAGTATAATGAGAGCATATAAAAACCATGATGAAACTCTAAGTAGTCATAAGATATGTATTTATTTGAACAGAAAAGCATTACAAAAATCACAGAATGGTTTGGGTTGGAAGGGACTTTAAGGATCATCCAGTTCCAACCATGGACAGGGAGGGACACCTTCCACTAGACAAGGTTTAGTACATTATACAAAACTACATGCAGAAAATATTTTTAAAAAATTATCAAAAGGTCCTGCACCCCCAGTATTTTTCTACTGTAGGTTATCTGAGGTTTAAAAATAAAGTTTAGCCTGCAAAAATAGACAATGGAGGTAAAAAGGGCGTCCTGTATTTTCAGTGGCAAAAAGCAAAACAGGACAATTCAGTTAAATCATGTCTCAGCATTTTCAAGTGATCGCTTCTTGGAACAGCCCAAGAACACACAGAAGCAACAGGCTATTTTTGACATAGCCTTAAATAACACACAAGAGCCCACGTGGCACAGGACAGTAGTGAGCCTCTGATAACCAACAAGTCTCATTTCAACAGCTTAATGCAACACCAAATTATCCCTGGTATTAAAAATACAGTGAAATGAGAGGAGTGCCACGAAGTCAGATAGAAAGTTGTAGCAATACAGGTGGATCTGCATGAAACATACCACAGACTTGGAAAGTTCTATAGATTTCCACACAAAAAAAGGAACAGGAAAGCAATCATTGTAGCTATAAACAGTAATATTTAAAAGAGCATGTTAAACAGAAATCCACAGTCTAGAAATACTTCCTTAGTGAAAACAAGAAGTCCAAGTGTATCACAAACCTGGATGCCAAGCACCTGGCTGAGCAGCAGGAGAAGCAGCAGCTGGGACAGCTGGAAGAGTTAGACAGCTTCTGAAGACATAAGTGGAATAGCTGTCTTCTGCATCAGGGAACACTGTGGGAGAGGAGGACTCCATCCCAACATACCCTTTCCCAGGGGCAAGGACAAAGGTCTCTCATACCAACCCCACAGATAGACATGGGTACAACTCCCATCATTTAAGTCAAGAGGAATAGCAGAGCTTCTCATGCACCTGAACTGCTGACAAGAACACACCACACCACACAGACCCAAAACAGCTGCAGTTCCAAACCAGTTGCTGCTTTAAAAAAAAAAAAAAAAATCAAAAAGGAGTGCTTAAAAAACCCAAACTTTAAAAAATTCTGTTTAGGTTCAGAGTACTGAGGTCTGGTAAAATCTGCATCCCTTCCTCGGGAAGGGAAGAACAGGGCATCCAGTGGTATCAACTACCAGCAACACAGTGCCACAAAACAAGATCTTACTGGGCCTTCCACAGCTCACTGAACGAGATGTGCATCATAAAAAGAAAGCACAAAATTTCACTCTTCCAAAGGTCTTTTTCCATGTCAAACAAGAATCTTTCAGAGAATCTCACCCTCCTAGTAATCTCCACCCTCCAAACTGACTCTCTCTCAGAAACCAGTGATGCTTTTACCTCAATAAATGTGTAACCCAGTCAAGCCTTATGAGCAGCACCCTCCATGCAGAAACAGACTAAGAAATTTCTGTTTCAAGGCTGACTGGCATCTCAACCTGCACCAACTCAGCCCAAGACCACAGCAGAACTACAAAATTCAGTGAGACAAGAGAAGTAAGGATATAAAGAAACAAACAGAGGAAAAAAAACCCTGAAACTGTTATGCTATAGACTGCAAATACAGGTCCCTCAGAGGGCATAACTACAGGCCAGAGTCTGTAAAATAAGAAACAGGCTAACACTTGATGTCTGTTTTTCTGGTCTCATAACAAAAGGCAGAAGTACACAACAAGACAAGGTTAGAGCTCAGAAGTGCTAGAAAGGCTAGAAAGTGCTAGTTTTTACAAACAAACAATGAAATGGTTGAAATTCTTTGCAAGAGATGAAGGCCACAAGCATGTGTGGCTGGCACAACAACTGGATAATCCCGTGGGTCTCAAACATCGAGAGCTGCTGATGGTGTTTTTTGAAGAAATATTTAAATTTCCATAATTGAAGATTTTAACAGCACAGAATACAGTAATACCCACAATAAAGGTCATAACTATACATTCCTGTATGAGAATTTTCTCAAACCCTCACGTGAGACACCTGGCATTCCAGAAAGGGCACCAGCCTGGCTGGTCATTTACCACATTCTCATCTACAGCCTCTTCTCCTTTCTGCCACCCCCTTAATGTTTCTCAAGATTACAAAAGGATGCCAGAAGCAACACATGAATACTGTTACTATATTAAAAGCCTCAAATCGGTTTTGAACTTAGTTTCACAGAACACTGAGCACACGTATCACTTACAGTGGGTGCTTACCTTTTTTACTTTCTTCCAACTTCCTAAACTCACACAAGCATGAGAAAGGAATTTTGAGCTGTACCTTAGAAACTTATCTGCTTTTTAGAGGAACTTACTAGGAGCATAGAAGGCAATCAGGCTTCACTGTGACTCTGCACTTTAAATGGGAAGTAAACCAGCAAAACGCATCCTCTAGATAACACTTTCACCCATATTTGCCCAACTACTGGGAAAGGCCAAAATATATTTTAAGCTTCAGAGCAGATTTTTGCCTACAATTAGTTATGCAAACAACCAACTTCCATAGGTTGTATGTAACTCCAAAAGGCCACTCACAGAACGGGAGGAAGTTTTAAGTCACACAAAACAGCACAAAACCCACTTGTAGCTTCTTTTGTCAGTGATAATGGAGTATGGGCTTCAGCCAAGCCTGTGCAAATCTGGTGAAGTCAGAAATCTACATTTCCATGCAAACTGTGATCAGAAATGTAAAATTTGTTAGACAAGTTTCACCACAGTCTGCTACACAGGTACATTAGGTTTTAAAGGAGTAGACACATCCACTTTAAACAATCAAGTGATTGTACCTTCACAAAGCTGCTCTGACTTTTACTTTCTTGCAGGATTGGAGTCAAAGCAATTTCAGTATGGAATTAATTTATTTTTTTTTTACTTAATGCTTTGGCTAAGCATTCCAAAGTCAACACATTTGGTTTCTGTTTTTCCTCAAAGTCTTCTGGAGTGACAGGCCAACAAAACCTAGAGCCTCAAAGATTCTGAAAGAGAAAAGTGAAGTTTCAAAAAGCTAAGTTTCAAAAATAGTAGCTTGAAATTGAAAGATTAAGTTTTTATTATTAAGAAACCATATATTTTAAGTATCTTGTCTTCAAGTTTAAAATAATGTGCTCTGCTGATGAATGTTTTAATGGAAGCTGAGCCCAAAAATGGAAAAGATCTCTTCATTTCCATGTGATTTTTCTGAAGATGACCATGACAACAGTGACAGCTCACAACCAGGAGCATTTGCCCAAGAGTCTTTTCAAGATCACCTCCCACATGTCAAAGAACAGAAGGAACATCTGAATAACGGAAGGTGGAAAGAAGTTGCTATCACATGTACAAAGTCTGGCTCAAAAACAGCTCTTACAAAGCACCAGGTAAAACTATGGTCAGTATGATCCCACTGCAGAACACCGACACAGAGTATGCAAACTTCTCCACCCCCACCTTCAAAAATACAGAGGATACCCATGACATCCGTGGGAATAAGTCTTGTGCTCTTCAAGGAGCTTTGGATTTAATTCTATACAGAATAATTAAAAACAATTTCATGAAACTAATGAAAGGAGTTAAAATATCTGTTCATTTTAATTTTATTTTCAAAGAGCTTCAGTCACAAAAATGATTTACAAGTCTATTTACAATTCTATTGTACAGTTATTTATGTATGCCTCTTGACAACAGGGTACCATTCTAGAGCAGCAATACATATTTGAAATACAAAGATGTAGTATCATTTCAGATCTAAAAATAAAAAGGAAGCTGAGCTTCTAGAGAGTGCTGTAATGATGAACATTTTAATCTGTGTTAGGCTTGAGGAATTCGTGACAAACCAAGTAGTTTCTGGTTCACATAATTATTAAACAAGCTGCAGTTTGTTGAAAATAGTTTTAAAAACCTGAAGCTTTACTGTATAAAATTAACATATTCAAGACTCTAAAAATTGTCAAAAACCCACGGCTTTCCCTTAGACATACAAAAACTTAAGTTTACAATTCAGAATTTCATGGGAGAAATCCTACAGGACTTGAGCTCTCTCATTTTGCAATGACCAACATAAGCATTAAAAATTTGCAGCATAAAAAGGACTCCACATCTGCTTAGTATTATACTGTATATACATATACAGTACAGGATTATTTACCCAATTTGGGATGACTGTTCAGCACAACCTTCATGAAGAAAGAAAAAAAAATAAATAGAATTAAAAATCCAACAACTTTTTAAAAGTGCAACAGTAAGAGTTTCCAATTTGAAGTTACGATGAATATGGACAGTCAGTTCTGTGGGTGTTTCAGCTGCTTCTACTCAAGCATTATTTGCAGCACTTTCTTTTTACAGTAGATTTAGTTCTATAGTACATGAAACTAGAGTTACTGCTAATTGAATCTGAAGGGAAAAGAAAAAAAAAAAACTTTAAAGATAACCCTGAGGGATATACAATTTCATGATCTTGCAATTTATTTCTAAAAAGTAACATTTATTATTTAGCAATTGCTCTTCTGGATAGACCAGTCCTTTAAGTATGTGCATAAATAATATTTAAAAATCATTAATATTTACAAATCCTAATACATCAAAATAAAATACGTACAGATTAAAGTCTGCATACACAAATAATTTAATAATAAATCAAACTCCTCAACATAAGGCCAAAATATACAGCAGGAAGAGAATGTCTACCCAGTATCTAGTGGAGCTCACTAAATTGGTCTGTTCACCTGAATTTAGACTTCCAAGATGAACACTAGAAGATATTTTTTCACTACAAAATGAATTTCATCTTACTTCAAAACAGAAACTGGATACAATAGTGCAGATCTAGTTTGCTGCATTTCTGAAAACCAGAAAAACTAAACTGCTCAAAATGAGAAAAATTATAGGTGGTCAAACTCAGCTCTTGAGCAGGAAGGCATAAATCCCAATAATTGCAGAAAATGCAAAAGCTTAGTTTGTGGCTGAACTTGCAACAACAAGAAGGATTCTCAGAAAAGCTGATTTATTATTTTTGACCAAGCGTCAGAGCTCAAGCATGCAACCTCAGGAACATTTACCAACCCTGAACGCAGACCTTGAGGAAAACAGCTCCCATTTGCAAAATATTCAAGTTTACTGTGCTCATGACCCATTAGTCACTCAATGGAGAGACACTTGGCAATTTCAGTTTTAGTAAGAGTTCCCTAAAATGTTCTCTGAAGACAAGCCCACCTTAACAAGCTGTTTCTTCCTCGCTTTCTAGGTAAGTCTAATAAACTAGAATAAGACTGGAAAACTACCTTCAGAAACCAAACAAGCCGAGAGAAATTATCAGATTAGAGAAAATATTAAGCAAAACCATATAAAAGGGAAAGACACAAATATTTTCTTTGACTTCTCATGGAACAGCAAATCTAAAATGGTCAATGAAATGGAAAGCAGAAGCTTATGCGTTTAAGGATAAGTCACAGCTCCCAGGTCCAAGATGCATAGCTTCACAACGTTTTTCAACTGAAATATTATTTTTCTTTAAATTTGAATACTATTTATGCAGCTAAGAGTTATTCTTCATCAGTTATTCCATGCTACAAAGATTTTGTAAAATCAACATCGGCAGAAATTAGTCAACTGACTCAAGTTCATGACTAATAAGTTTATCCAAGTCCACAACGGCAGACCCCTTAAAAGCTACCGATGTTGTTGGATGTTTATGACCTTAAGAAGCCAGGATAATAAGAACATTGTCCTGTTGAATGAATGCTAAGAAAACCACTTCCCCTTTCCTCCCGCTCCACTCCTCAAAAACAAACAACAACAACAAAAAATCAGGAAGAGTTGACAGCTGGACTGGAGATAGTACACCATATGCATACTATTTCTGAGGAGCAAGTTCTAGTAACTTCAACCTCCAAGTTCTAGGAAAAGGTCTTCCAAACCATTTAGCACCACTTTTAAATTCCCTGTTGGCACAGTATGTTCAACACTGCAGAAACCATAACATGATTGACAACTGACGATAACATGGTTTACAGCTGGACTTGATGATCTTAAAGGTCTTTTCCAACCCTAATGATTCTAAGAGCAGCAGGGACACTGTCCATACTGCCTTACAGAACAGCACAAGGGAATTAGGCCTGATCTGAAAAATTCCACTCATTAAAACAAGGCTGGAATGGAATTGTCTCCACAGGAATTTCAAGAAAAAACCCCCAAAAACAACAAGACAACCCAAGGAAAAAAAAAAATCCCTAACATCAAAACCTCAAATTCCATCATCAGAATACACACATTTCAAAACAGTCCCAGCTGCTAGTGAGTTTGGGGCCCTCATTCCATGACTACTCTAAAGAACCTGACTTCCTTCTCTAAAGGATCTCTACAGAATTGTGACTTCAGATCCCACATCCCCTCCCAAAGCTTGGAGGCGTCTGGACCAGTCAGTTGCATCTGGTCAAAACAGATGATCAAGACTCAATATTTATCATCTTCCCAAAGACATTAAAGAAGACTTTTCTAAAATGTTTTCTAAACATTTAATCTCTGGTTTAAGAAAACAAAAAAAACTTTTAAGCCTTGTAAGTGAAAACGATGCCTGCCTCTACCTCTTTGCAGACCTATTTTTCTAGTGGTATTGTGTTCTGATACTGCCTCGTGGCAAAATGATGCATGGCTACCCCAAGTGCTTAAGCAGCATTAGTGGTGATGCAAGCTTTTCTTTTTTTTTAAAAATAAATAAAATCTGCTTAAGCCTTATAGTTCTGCAGCAAGACAGATTTTAGCTCAATTTTCTCTTAATTTTGTTTCATACAGCTACATATAGCACTTAAGACACTGGCAGACTCTTTGAAGTGCCCGTGTTCTTAACGTGCACAAATCCCAGGCGTGGGCATGTGAAAATCACCCTCCCCCCAACTCCCATTTCCCCTGAAGCAGTTAACTCTGGCCTTACTACTTCAAGGTATATAGGAAAATTATCTTGAGATTTACAAATAAAACATGGTCCACAAAGGGATAATCCAACCCTTCTGCTAGAAAATCAAGGTCTACGGAGAAATGCATAGCTAAATGTAATAAAACATGACATAGAAGAAAGTATTTCGATTCTCCAGCCTTCCTTCTCCAAAAACTTTAGGGTGTAGCCAAATGCCTCCTCCTCTAGAGGCCACCTAAGCCCTTCCTTGGGATTAGCTAGAAAAGTCAAGAACCCACTTGAAAGCTGTGTGCTTTCTTCTTAAGGACAGAGCATATTGCTTCTACAGCATTCTGAATTCTGCTGTGGCAGACTAAAGAATTGAACTTAAAACCCAAACATTACACCTGGAAACACTCCTTACTAGTGGGGACAAACTTAGAGGTACACACACCTAAACTTTAGAACCGTTCTGGGGCACAAAGCTTTTCATCAGCCAGGAATAAAAAAAAAACAACCCAACAACAAAAAACCAACCAAACAAAAAACAAACACCAAAAAACCAAAAGCATGACAAAGCACCTCTAGTACAACCATGAAACCATTATATCATAGGGTTTACATGAACACATGCCCAGGTAAGCAGGTTAGAACAATGATTAAGATACTCCAGGCAAATAATGTGAATCTGTTTTAACTGCCCTGCAGTTTAAACCTTCAAATGCATCTCATTTAGGAACAATGAAATTTGAAAGAAGGTGTAAGGAAACACAATCATTCTTGTTCTGCCTAAGGTAACCTACATTTTTAAAATGTATAGCCATAAGATGTCTGGCTCTGAATTTTGTATTCAGAGAGACAAAACAGTTGGAAATATCTGCATTAGAATTTGACATTTAGCACACTGCAATTTCAAATAAAGCCTTAAAATTACATTCTTCTGCATACTACTAAAAATACATGCCACCAAGATCCACTGCTATGTTACAGTGATGATTTGATATGAACCATTTTCTTGGGATGGTACTTTCGCTTCTGTTGTTGTCCTGGGTTTTGGTGGCCATTCTGGATCAAATCGCAGTTCCTGAGCTAGGTGCATATACTTGGCTTTTGGTGTCTTCTCTCTACAACCAAACAGGGAAGAGAGGAAACAGACCCCACAGCAGTCCACAGCCTCCTGCAGACGTGAACAGATTTGAAAATTGGATTACCGTAGGGAAAAAAAACCAAATAACAATACAGTAAGTCACTAGAAGAAAAACACCTATTTCAGTCTCTAATTTACTATTTCATTGTCACATCGGACCTGTAGTACAGAAACCCTTGTTTTGTGTCATCTCTTCTATACTATGGTAGCCATGACATTTAAAAAACATTAAGAAAAAACACATATTCTGCACTATCATAACATCTAAGACCACCAACAGCTTTTATGCATACTTTATAACAGTTTCAATAATCACAGATAGAACAGGGAACATTAAATGATTTTACTACTGGAGAATAGAAGTCTGGTCTAGAAAAACAAAATTCCCAGAATCTCAAAACACTTCTTCAGCAATGAATTTTTAAACAGAAGGCAGGCAGCCAGCAAAAAGTAGCAGAATTTAACTTGCTGATACTGTGAAACTCAAGCACTGCAGGTATTAACAGTTATTAAAACGGACACAAATTACTGAACTTAAGTTTTCCTTCCTATTTTTCCTCTCCGAGTCTTAAATGCATGTAACTCAGCCAGCTGGGGAAGAGAAACACCATTCCTCATTCCTGAGAGTGAGCCCCTGTCATGTCTCAGAGAGCACCTACAGAATGCAGGGCTGACATTTTAATGGAGACATTCTATAGTTTTCATCATGCTAAATTTCTATCAATTTGTGATCAAATTTGCCTTAAGCACAGTTTCCATTCTTCAGTGAACATAAAGCAATTTGTTCTTCAATAGCCTCAAAAGGACAAATGTAAATCTGAATACATTTAATAAAATTTAACGTTGAGAAGTAAACCATTGTAATTCTAGCAAGCACAAATGTACAATCAGATGAAAGTAATAAGCCAACAGGTTTAAAGTAAAGCTTGTTTTTATGGGATTCACATAGATTTCCTTCATGAACTAACAGCAGAGAGGCAGACCAGAGCAAAATTCATGGTCACCTGAAAAATCTTTCAGTCTCCTAAACCATCTGAAGTAGGAATAATGTACTTTCATTCGCCATTGTTTTGTTTCATTTGTATATGCTAACAATTACTACTGCTCTCAGACAATGAGCTAAAGCTCTAAAACAAACTAATTTTAATTCAATTTAATTGCTTCAAACAAATCAAGATGTTCCCAGTCCTAGCACGCTAATTTGTGACGACACAAACAAAATCTGCTAACGGGCAAACTGAAGATAAAGTGAGAAAAGCCTTAAAAGCAACCCTCTAGGTTTGCTTCATGGTTCTTGTACACAGACTAAACTGTACATGTCACTAAGGAGAAAAATATAAACCCAGCAGCCTTTACTTTTAATATTCCAGTAACAGAAACCTTATTTAAGCAGACTTAAGGTTAAGATAAGGCAACAGACACTTATAGATCATTAAGAGACAAAACCAAATTAATCCACATGCACTCAAATGATGACAGCAAAATACTCGTCTCCAACCTGGGACGGCTGGGGTATGGTGAGGCGATTTTCTCCTTGTTTGTCTCGATTGAACACAACCTTCCAAAGGATCATATCAAGGAGGACATTCTGTGAGACATTACAGCGAGCGGGAAGAATTAAAGAAACTAATGATCATTTGTTGTTAGTGAGCACATTACAAATAAAACCTGAAATAGTGTGTTAGGCATAACTAATTCAGTGCCAAGCAAAACAGAGAGTTTGCACTACTTGTTGGTACTTACGTGATAAACATTTTCATTCTTAAAGTGCTCATATGAGATTTATAAATATGAACATGTACTTTAAATCAACAGCAACAGTGATCAAAACTTTTGGTAAAAAACATATGGTAAAAACCATAAACACACACTCTTAATTTGTTTCAATACTCTAAAAACCCTGTGAAACATCACAGACATGAGTGTTTAGAGCAGTTTCCCCATAAACCATCTTTAACATTACTGTGTACTTCATGCTGGAGCTATGCTTTGTTCGTAGTCTGTTTTCAAAGCAGTGACATTCCCAGAAAAGCTGCAGTGGGATGGCAAAGCTGAGACACCAGCGGGAATGAAGGAATTCAGTAGGCGTCATTCCATTTTTTAAGAGGGCAGAAACTTGAACAGTATGTTCAGTACATTTGGTTATTCTCATACAGCTGCATGGGTGGACTCAAGAGCTTCGAGCAAATCTTGACAACACAGGTGTGAACCTGTACCTTCCATAGCCTTGAGCCTACAACTCTGATCGTGGGACAGATTCCATTTCTAACATCTGACTAACCTCTGCCAATGAAAATGGGGAGCTGACTACCCAGACTTTTTTAACAGATTTCATAGTGCTTATGATTTTGTAATATACCAGAATTTGATAGTGCTTTTATAAAGCATTTGCCAACAAATCTTCAGCTTGTTAGATGTTCATTTTTGAAGCCAGTCTGGTAACAGTATGTCTACATCAGGCATCAGGAGTAAGGAGGAACAGCTGCTAGGATCTGCCTTTGTTGTGCAATATTTTCTGTCATCTGGTAGAAAGAATCTGCATGCTTCATGAACTCAGTCTGGCACCCACATGGAAAGAGCAAAGCTTTACAGAGCATTTCAGAAAACACGTTTGGGACAACCACAGAAATTATTCCTGTTGTAGAAGCAATGACGAAACCACATATGACTGTAGTGTGACACAAAAGCATCAAACTGGCAAGTGTGGCCAAAGAAGATAGATACAATCCCTCATGAGTCTCATAATTATGAGACACTTAAAGAGGCAATTACTAAGGGATTAGTCTCAGCAGAACAAACTCTAGGTGATATATATACACTGAGTACCTTGTTAAAAGAAGGAAGGAGATGCCACCAGCGGCCTCTCTGAGATACTTAGAATACTCAGACAGGTAAGTCTGTAGTGAGAAGTGTAGGGAGCAGAAAATCCAGCCAGGCACACACGGAAAGACAATGAGTTACACTGGAAGTGAAGGAATGAAATTGCCTGTGATTTCTACACAACACATAGGACCCCGTGAGCTGGCACATGAAAAACTTCCAGGGAGCCTGAGTAATACTGCTGGAGTTGGGCAAATGCAGTTCAAGAGGTGAAGTTATGGAAGGTGAAGTGTGTATTGTAAAACAACACTCGGGATTTGAGAATCATGAGACAACACTTCTGTTGGACACACGCTGTACGGTAAGACAACTCGTCTGCCTAAACTAAGCATTCAACTAACCATGAAAGTGGAAGAAGCTGATTTTAAGACAAAGCATAACAGCTCAAACACTTCATGTCAAGAAAACTCTAGGCACTTCTATTTTACTACTAAAGTACCAGCAACAAGAGAAATAGGCAAGTCTGTTTAAAAAAGAAATGTGACAAATCACCCCAGGAGTTTCAGTAATGAGTTAAGTGATTATAAAGTGTTGGAAGATGCTAACCCAGACCTGCACAGGAAAAAGAGTGGGATGGGGTCTGAAATACTGGGTGAAAGCAAACACTCTGCAATAATTACATTGCTTACGTGATGCTTAGTGGAAATTCACAAGTTTACAGATTGATGTGGCAACCAACAAGGCTGAGGAGTGGAACCTTAAGAACATTAATTTAAACCAGAGGAGAACGATTTGTCCTCAAGAGGCACATGCTGATACATGGATTGATACACCGTACAGATTTTCTACTGGAGCCCTTACACTTCCAGAACAGAAACAACACCAGGTTCTGTAAAAGTTAGAAAGATCACCTACAGAACAAAGGAATTTTTCAGCAGAAGTTTATTTCTCTCGGTAATATTTATCACTGCACTGAAAATTGAAATTGAATAGGAAAAAATATTTCTATCTAGGAGGCTTGTTCTAAATTTATCAGAAGACAAAAAAAGCCATGCTTCTGCAGCTTCAGAATAACTTTTGTTTCAGTGGCAAAGACAGCAATATACATAAAATTTAACTTTTCACGAATAAAAGGGAGACAAAAAAAACTACTGAGAGTTTACTAATAAAGAAAAATGAAAGCAGAAAAAGGCATAAAGGAAAACATCACGAGCAAGGTTAGAGTAGCTATAGGACAATGTAGAAAGGCACAGGAGCTTTAGGTGTGGATAAACTTGTTAACAAGAAAAAGGCCGAGAAAATTAATAACTACTGCCGTGTTTTGGAAAAGACAAGGTGTCACCTGTCACATGAAAACACTGCGAAATATGTTCCAATAGGCAGCAACATAATAGCATATATTGCAAATTCTATTTGGAACAACATTTTAAACACAAAGCAGTGATAATTTTGATTCAATTATCCAAAAAAAACTTTGCTTGATTTAACTTAACAAATAAAAGGGAAAAAAAGTGTCAATTGGAAAGAATATTAATGCTGTAGTACTCTTCAAAGGCCAAAATGGTATGATCTAAGCAGACATTATGCTGGTTACCTTGATAGCAATGCCTCACACAGTAATGGAAATACTGACTAGAAACTGCAGAAAATATTATACAATAAAAACAGGTAATTGTAGTGTGCAAGCACTAGATATTGTTGGAAGCCTCTGTCATCTTGCAGGGAGAAAGTGACTAATGATTGCAACCAAAACCCAAACGTATTCAGGTTGGAAATGACACATCAGAGTAGCAGGGAGCAGAACTAAACACAGGAAGAAATGACTGACTGTGAATCCAGACTTCTCCTGGAACATTTATCTGTCAAACTCCGATTCTTGGAAACAACAATGGGGTCCTGGATGAAGGGTAGGGCATGTTTCTGCACACTATGGAATTACAGCAGAAAAGGTCAAAATCCAGAGTGACTAGCTTTGGACAAACTCAGGGATGGAAAAAGCAGATCTGCATGAACATCTCTACTTCTGAATTTTGATCATACCAGATGAACAAGTTACACAGATATGCATTATTCTGAAAAATAAACTATGTGTATGATCTAAATGAATGAAGGTGGGTTCCCCTAAGGATTTTATGTAATTCTTTAGTATGTTATTATTCTGAAGTAACACAGCAAATAAATAAACAATTTCCTATTAAATAAATATTTTGCTATTAAATAATTGAACTGTTAAGTCTTTCAACTCCTCTCCCCCTTTTATTTAATCAACAAAAAAAAAGGTTTTAAAATTATGCTTTTAACACAGAAAGCCTTGACACCTTAAATCTAGCCTACAAGGCCATTTTTAAAAATACACACTTAACAAGAAAACAGCAGCCACTTACACTGGCATACTGTGAAGAGAGATCTTCTAAACAAAAGATATACAGGCACACTTAACAGAGAAGCATTTTCTCCATTTGAATTTCTTACCTCCACCAGCACAGACACAATTGCATTGATGATAACGATGCTGAGAATTTTTAGGCGCCACTCATATGGCACACACACGAGCTGAGAAAAGAAGTTGCCAGAGGTCAGTAAATGACATGTCAAGTAAACACGCATTCACAACAGGCTCAGTTATCAGTTCTCCCTTCCCCACCCAGTGATGTGAAGTTACAGCTCTAAAGGGGTCACACTTGCCCCAACAGCAGCCAATCAGTTATCCTAGGAAGCGGACTCTTACCTCAAGAAACGCGTCAATAGATTCTACAGGATGCAACATGATGAAAAATATGAAGACATAAAGGACTATCACAGACATAACAAACAGAACTGTAAAAGAAGAAAAAAATATTTTAATTGGACCATCCCACAATCAGAGTTTTAGGCAGTTTTCCCATGTATCGTGGGTTCATTCCTGGAAATAACCTCTTTTCTCCCTCTAAACCCCTTCAAGGCAAATTTTGGAAATATACTAGTCCTTCTAAAGCCATAAAGAGACAGAAGGCCTGACTCTCTCACTGGCTCACTTTTTCTACAAACAAAGCAAGTCTGAACACAAATTCCTCCATACAGTTTAATATTTCCCTATTTCTAGCTCTGATTATCAGAGGATAACTGCATTATGTTCTCTTAACAACACTACTGCTGCTGAAGTGTCAAAACAGAATTGTAAACAAGAGCACAGTCACTTGAGAGTTTTATTTGGAACTGTATACACTAAGAAAGGACTTACAATTTTTGTAGCATGGTTGTCTGAAGGGCTTTCCTTTAGAAAAGACAATTGCCACTATGAGGTACTGAAAGCTGGATATAAAAAACAAAGTTGTGTTTTCGTAATTTTTAATGTAATGTTCATCATGAAGAGTCTCATTCCCATGGCGTGCAGAGCTGTTGTTCATGATGTCCAGTATATTACATGCACTACAACATAAAAAAACATTAAATACTGAGTTATGGAAAAGATGCAAAAAGGCCTACTTACTTACAAAGGTAAAATGACAGAACAAATTGCAACAGTGGCAAAAAAAGCTTATCCCTGAGAACATATTACAGGTAGTGAGACTCAAAACTGCAGCAAGAAGGCAGCAATTTTTGTGAATTCAGAGCTGCGAGTCCTTTTATGCTGCCAGTTTGTACATTTGCTACATGAACTGTTTAGAACTATCACCATAGACAGACTTTGAAGACAGCTAAGAAAACACTGCAATCTAAATTAAAATACCTCTTCATTTTCAAAAATACAAACTTCATTTACTGTAACTCTAACAGGAAAACATAGCTTTATAATATAAAAGAGTTAAAACAGATCTGAACCATTAATTTCAAATTTCTATCCCAACAGTCCCAAAGTTGAGGAGTCTTCAGACCCTGCTGTCTGGTTCTAACTCAGTTTTGCTTTTCAGCCACTGGACAACTCCCATGTTATCACAGTATGCTTTCCACAAAAAAAGTCAGCAGAGTAACAAGTTGCCACACAGAAGCTTTATTTACAAAGTGGGGCGAGGGAAAGCAACTACTGCTTACAGCTTTCCAATCACTACTGTATCCTTCAGAGCCACTGAAATACTTACTCAGAGTCCTCTGTCCAAGGTTCATACCAGGACTGCTGTTTGACCCAAAAGAACCCCATGGTTTGGAAAGCAAGGCAGATGATGATCTGAGACAAAACGGAACACAGAAGTGGACCTGAGATAAGACCTGATGGAGGCCTTCGTGCAACAAGTTCTGTCCAAGCAGGGTTCAGACTCACTGCAAAGAGAATGAAAAACAAATTACATCATTATGGTTTTCAAGAGTTACCACATTCTGTGGAATTAGAATGGCTTGCTCATGACATCACTTCGAAAATTAGTCCAGAACTGCAAACACAAAACCACCTTGAAAAGATTATGCAGCCCTAGAATAATGCCACAGTGCCTTCTACAGGCCGGTTCCCCAGCAGCACAGCATAGCAGGGGACAATAGCAGCCATGAGACTTAAGGAATTAGTAGTGTCTGGCCAAATTCCCTTTGCCTGATTCAAGGACTTACAGCTCATCTCCTCACTTTTGGACTGCCGTTGCTTCAAAGAATATGTTTCTATTAAACTTGAAAATGGAATTCTACTGTTAGCCAGTGAACTGAGTGCAAGGTTCATACATGGAATCAGATGCTTCACTAGGTAATACTTGGAGTATAACATTTCGTGGACAGAAGTTCAACTAAAAAATGCAAGAAATCGTAACTTTTGAGAAAGATGATATTGGAACTCCTGGCTTGATTCCAAAAAGAGCTTCATCATATCAGTAAAGATTCACGACTTCCTGTACTGTGAAGAACTATTGCTCTAAGATCATGCCCACAACCTGCTTCTTGTATAAGGATATTTCACAATTTCAGATTAATCTAGTTCAGTATACAGTGGTGGTTAGGATGTTTTTAATGTATATACTGTAGCAGTCATAACATCTTCACTCTATGTCACAGTGCTCACTCAAACAACATGTAAATTAGGTATTATTCACAGAAGCCAGAAATGGTAATTCAGCACAATACTTACTAGTGAAGACAACCACCAAAATGATTGCTAAATCAATGAAGAGAAACTGGAAATCTCCCAAATTGCTCAGGATCTAGAGAGAAATCACAAGTGAAATACTGGTAATGGTTTTGCACCAAGAAAAATTTACAGGGACCCTCTTACAGCCTTAATTCTTTAAATTTTACTCTATAAACAAGACAGACTCCTGTCAAACTGGCTTCCTTTACCTGCAGGAGTCCTGAGTATTCTACAATTCACAGAACAATTCCTGAAGTATCAAGGTATGAAACAATTTCCTTTTCAAGATGCATAGGTTATTTGTAATTGCAATTTGTTTGTAATCAAACTTATATTAGTGAATCCTACAATGATACGATAAGTTAGGCTTGCAGTTCTCTAAACATCATAACATTACTATGTAGCCATGTAGCTATCAAAATTTCCACCTCAAAGGTCCCTTAATACTCTGTACCTTTAATTTACCCAGAATACAAATTTAAAATACAGGATACAAATTTAAAATACAGGATTTCTACCACATGCCATATTCTGAATCCAATCATATTAATGTGAAATACTCCATTTCACTTTTCCCCCCTCCTAATTCAATGCTTGCAAGTTCTTTCCTAAATATATACTACAATGTACTTTGTACAGTTATTATGAAAAAAAACCCCAAAATACCCCTACTTTAAGTCCAAAAATCGTTTTAGTACTCAAAGAAACCTGCAACTATTTGTACGAAGTAGCTATCAATTTAAAATCTCTGATTTATGCTGACACAGCTTAAGCACTTAGAGAATACTTACAGAATATAGCAGAGTAACACTGATGTACTGGATAATGCTGTATAATGCCATGAATTTAAACACACAGAAGGAAGTTATTAAAGCAGCACGGCCTTCCCTGTCAAAACAGATGCAATCATGTAACTACAAAGCTTTCTGTGCAAGCAGTTAAGTTCTGTCGAGCAAAATATTAGCTGCAATTAAACACACCAGCAAACCCTTTGAGGGACATTAGGCTGCAGAAATACAGAGAAACTGGAGTCAGAATAGTAAGTACACTTCCATCAACATCAAAGTTGTGAGCATGTCTTCTGAACTGTGCCACCACCACTCAGTCTCCTTTGGACTTCATGTGGTTTTCCAACAGAGGTTTTAAAAAAGTTTGTTTGCAAAGGCATTTTTGAAGCATTAGTTTACTACATGGACTGAATGAACATGCAGTCAGCCACAGAGCTGTTGACTTTGGAAATGTTTCTGATAATGCATTACTTCATTAGTTCCACACAGACTTCCAGATTTTTCTTTTGCTGACCTTTATCCAAAGTCATTACCTAACTTACAATTTTAGAGTCAAAAATTGGTCAAACCCTATTCAGAAAATTAGTAATCTACTTTGTATGGTGCTGTGCAAGTATCTGAAGAATTTTACTGCTGCAATTACACACAGCCTTTATGGAAACTAGTGTAGTCACTAAGACATAAAATTAAAGACTAATGTGTAGAAGCTCACTCATGCTCTGAAATAATAACTTTACATGGACAAAGGAGTTTACAAAATATTAAATCATGCTATAGCAAGCCTTTGCACAAAGTACTTTCAGTAAAGAAACAATCACTAAAAATGTGTGGCTTGTTCTTTAATTCAAACTGGCCTCCTACAGCTTCAAACATATACTACTCCAGGGTATGCACAATGAGTTACACAGACGCACGTAAGTTCACAGTAAGTGGCATTACCTGATCAGCTTTGGCACGCAGGAAATACTGGGTGTCCTGGAAGTGAATGGTGATGCCACAGAAGCCTCAAGTTCAGACAGAGATATACCACCATGTGCCCTCTTTAGTGCCTGCCAGGTAACATTGACATAGAGACCATCATAAAACTTGCTTTCAGCTGTACAATTTAACTGAACTGTATGGAAAATGAAAATATACTTACGCCACAGTCATTGGCTCCATCTCCACACATGCCCACATAGTAACTGTAAAAACCAAACAGATATCAGCATTCCCTAACCATAGTAGCTTTAGCTTATTTCATTAAATACTTCCATATTATTGGGAGTTATTCAGGGTTTGCATAACAATGGGTGATCATTAAGGCTGAAAACAATTACTGTAGCCATTATAAATATAAAGAAGTAGACAGAAAAGTAACACAACTACGGCAGGCCAGTCAAACCAATAATGGCTTAATTAGCCCTCTACCATCCCGAGGTGGTCTAAAGCATCTTTGCTCTAGGCAAAGGCACTTCAGAAGTGCAAGGCCCAACACCAACACAGTCATATACTGACCAATGTGAATGGAAGTCATCCCGATAATACTTCTGTAATACACAGAAGACATTTGATGGGTTTGTTTATTAAACCAAGCAATGGTATTTACAAGATGTTAGTCAGTTTATGCACATTTTCTCATTTAAAACTTAATGAACAGCGTGAAACTTTCCCAACTAGCCAGCAGATGGTACTGCTCTCATTCCTGTTCAGTTAATAGGCTGATTTACCAACACAAGGAAATTCTATTAGTTCTATTAGCCCAACCTTTTTCTTCTGGCAGAACATCTAGCAGCATGCACAACTTCTGTCTCCTATCACATCAAATACTGTCAACCCTCCCACTTTCCATGCTTAAGCAAATACTTACTCCACATTTTGTAAAGCTTCCACCAACTGAGTTTTCTGATCAGGCGCCATGCGGGCAAACACAGTGCCGTGTAACACGAGCTGCAAGACAGAAGATTTCTTAATCTCACAGGGCGAAGTCTGCTCACCATCAAAAGTGCCCACACTCAAGTAAAACGCTCACCTTGGGTACCAGGTCCTGAAAATGCTCCAAAATCACTGCAAATGACTTTCCATTCATTGCAAAATGGTATTTTGTCATCTGGAGATCCTCAAGGCTTTCATGGACCAATTTAACTGGAATATCCTATCAAAAGTAGTTTAATACTCCAGCTGTAATGTATTTACACAGACACCTTGTCATTTCAAATTAATACTCAGGAGCATTCCTAGAGATCCCACACAAGAGGAGGTTTCTAAGAGTGTTACTTGAAAGAAAACCTAATACAATGAAAACACTTAGCAATAAAAAAACATGGTTTAATGTTTCAACTACAAGAAACCAGAGCAGTCTTAACAGATTGAAATGTTGGGGAAAAAACCTGTCTCCTGCACAACAAAAATGTCTGATGTCATATCACAGTTAAAAAACTACTCCCCCAGCTGCTTTACTACTCTTTGGTATTTGAAGATCTGAAAGTTAACTAGTACATCTATTCTGATTTGACCTTAACAGCAGATTTACTGTTTAATGGAATAACATAAAAAGCAACTCAACAATAAAACTAACTGCTTACACTCTAAGGGCATCATAATAATAGTTATGTTACCTCTGAGTTTATGGCTGGTGATGAACTAGTGCATTTTGCGAGGGTATCTGCATAATGCCAGTTGATCCTGGCAGCCTGCCCATCCTTTGGAGGTAGTGCTTCAGCAATAATGACCTTATCCTGAGGTAGAATCATTCCACAGTCTCTGGCCACAGAGATAGCAGTTAACATGTTATCCCCTGTTAAACAATCGCATTTAAGAGGGTTTCAGTTAGAAAAGAATCAATATCATACACTGATATACCGCGTAAGAGAAAAGCTAACAAAGCCGGTTTAGAACTAGGGGCAGGACTGCCTCATGTACCAGGGTACAACCTCAGGACAAACCAAGCCTACAGACAACATTCAAAGCCTAGCCCAGTAAACCCCTCCCCTATAAACTTTGTGTGCAGCTTTGAGCCATAAAGATCTCTTATTGATCAAATCTTAGTATGCGGGGAAAATCAGGCAAAAAACATGAGGCTATTTAAAATACTGCTTTTTAAACAGTCATAGAACATGCAAACACAGAGCTGTATTGCTAGCCTAGCAAAACATTCCAAAGCTGCAATACCTGTGATTTAAAAAGCAAACACACATATTGTGTGGAAAGCACTGAGCACAGATACTTTGCACACCTACGGGGACATAACTCATTCTTCCCCCAAAAAAATCCAAGACAAAGTGACTTTTCATAGTAGGGAATTGTCAGGACATCTAGTCAAACCTCCTGCTCAAAGGAGGATCAGTCATAAAATTAGACCAGAACTTTCCCTTAGTCTTATTTGGAAGACCTCTAAAGGCTTCCTTCAATTCAGTATCAAGTAGCTTGTGCATGGAGCTATGGAGAGGAAGCTACAAAGCCTCTTCTGGTTTCTGATCTCTGTAGAACTAAAGCCTCTTCTGGTTTCTGATCTCTGACTTACCAAAGCAACTTGCACAAGTTTCTAAACTTCCCCCTTGTTACAATCCCAGCCTACTGACATGAAAATTTGACTTCAAACACTGTAATTAAAACAAGACCAAAAAGGGATGGTTTTTATCTCCTGAGTATGAATGTTTACATGCTAACCTGTAACCATGACAGTGCGAATGTTGGCTTTATGCAAATCTTCAAGTACAGCAGGGGTTTCTTGCTTTAACTTGTTTTGCATTATAATTAACCCCATAAAATCCATGTTGCTTTCAATAGCATCTCTGATGAAAAGGAGACAAGGAAGAAAACATCAGAAGAGTTACAATTATTAGATGTCGCTTTAAAAGCCTGATTTTCTGTTTATCAAGGAAAAGGGAACTGTGTATTTTTAACCCAAAAGTGAATCATTTGCTTTATAAAAAGTGACCTGAGATATATCATCACAATCATTTATACTTATTCCCCTTGTTTTAGTTGAAAACCAGTATGAGAAAATGTTGTTTCCTCTCAAGCACAATTTTTAGTTTCTTCCACGAGAACTCTTTCTAAAGGAAATTACAGTCTCAAAAAGGCTATTGCTAGGAAACATCCTCTGAAGCTAATTGCATTGACAGCCAAATTTTAAGATATGTTTAGAGTTCACATCTCTATTTTCTGAATTAGCTGAGGCTTAACATAAAAGCTACCAAATTATGTTATCAAAGCTAGTAAGATTAATAGACACTACCTAATTAAGTAAAGAAACTAATTAGCCTTGGTTTACATGAGAAAGTCAGTGTATTTACAGGTCTTGGGTATTCTGTTGCTACTGTAAATTTTCACACCTGAAACTGGAGAACATCTTTCTCTGCTCTGTGTGTGTGTGCTTTGCAAACTCTTCATCTTGTACACAAAGCTGATACAAAAGAACACAGCCAAAGCTGGCATTTTCAGAGCTATGCTACACTTTCAAACACTGTGGGAAAGACAGCATTGTCCACAAAACTAAGACCAGGTGAAAAACTAGCGACAGAAAATACTACTCTTTGAAGAAAGAAACCTTTCTGCCTTCCAAACCTTTCTGACAAGCCCTGCAATGAGAAAATGGACATGCTGACTTTAGGAGACAAAGAAACTGCATCAAACATGTCCAGGAGGGTTTCCACTACATGTCATTATCTTTAATAGACACAGATGATATAAGTCTGTGCAAGAAACAAAGAAATCAGATGAGATTTTCTGCCACGATAGTGTAAATTAAACACCATAAAAAAGTAACAATACAGTTTGTTTTCAGCTTTAAAGATGTGCCTCTGAATTCACTTCACTGCAGAAAACACTTTTTTATCCTAAATTTCTATTATTGTCCAGGGCATGACTAAAGGATGCACAGAACTACATATGTCAAGACAGAAGAAAGCTAAAGAAGAGCAGTAATTGATTTAAACAATACACATTACATATTAATCCAAAGCATGCAGCTTTTAAAGCCTGTTACTTATTAAAAAAGTGAAGTCACTCTTACCTATTAATAGTCTGGACTTTGTGCCATGTAAGCTTAGACTCCAATTTTCTGTGAGCAAGAGCAATAACTCGGAAGCCCTGCTTAGTGTATTCTTCCAGGACATGCTCAAAGTCAACAGGAACTTAAAAAAGGTCAAGTTTAGAGTTATTAAAATATTCATATTACAGCTGAGCTACACAAGAAATAAAAATAGTTTGTTCCTTCACCTGTTTCCTGCTTACACAAGCTGGCAATTACTTCTGGGGCACCCTTCATGTAAGCATCCATCCTCTTCTCCCCTAGAACTCTTGCTATTACACACATACGCTGCAAAACTGAGGAAAATGGGAACTGGCGCACGATTCCAATCTCATAACCAGTCTGTGTCACACAGGAAGGAAGGAAAAGAGTTACATCCACATACATTCTAACAAAAATAGGCAGGTGCTTAATTGCAAAAGCATACTTACCGAAAGCTCAAACAATTCCTGAAAAAAAGAAAAAAACACATTCACTGCAAATATTAATTTTAAAGTATTTCTTCAGCAACAAACTATTTCAATATAAATCAGTAAATGAACCTGCACAGCATTCTTGATATTGTCACATTGCATTTTCAATGGATGTCATAAAAGTTGAATATAAATATACTGCATCTGTTTAGTATTCTTTAAGTGAGACATAGTAGAAATTTAGAGCTTGATTTCTCGACTAGAATTTGCAAGACCTCTCACAGTCCAACCTGTGTCTGTTTAGCCTACGTAAATGACTTTTAAAGTACTCAGTGTTTCAGAATGAGGCCACAGGTATTAAGTATATCCCCGACATTTCATGTGGTAAGTTTCAAGAATATTCACATGTCAACTGCTGCACAGTAATTACTGCTGTGCATGTACACTGAGTTCTGAACAAAAGAAAGACACTTCTATTTACTACACAATACAACTCATACAGATGAACTGACTTGTTATACCCTCCCATTACCCTGTTCTGTGATAACCTGGATATACAGTCAGTCATATGCTTGAATTTCCCTTCCTGAAGTATTAAAAAACACTAAAAATACAGGTAGAACAAACTTTTAAATCTGCCAAGTACATTTTGTTTTTAACTCAGCACTTAACAGATCTCTAAGGTACAACAGTGGCAAGAATTCCATGCCATGCCGTGACATTAACAAACAATTGTTTTAACTGAAACTGCAAGGTGAGCACACCTAAGGTACTTCATTAGCACAGTAAGAATTTGGTAACAATACTAAAAGGCATAAGCTCAAAAACCATTACTGTACTTTATAACCAGTTTGTAAGCCAGTAATGCTGACACTCAGTTTCCTCACCTTGAAACTGGCCTATACTGAACCACTACCTTCAACAACAGTTTAAACATGTTTCTTCTATCTTTGCCAACAACACCCACACAGTTCTGGTCCCATTTCAATTTTATCAGCCAGAACCACAACATACAGCAAAATGTATTTGCTCAACTTTAACTCAAACCAATGCTTTTGAGTTTTTATACCATTTCTTGATCTGTTGCTTGTTTGGATTCTGGGGAAAGTTGTTTTGAAGGTCGAACCACTGTCGGCATGATTCGATTATGAAGGGCTGTTTCCTCTTCAGTTGCTTCTTCTAAAATCTGTATTTAAAAAAAAGCAACTAATTTATACATTCATTAACTATGACTTCCTCGTAATGCAATTTTCAGGGAAAAAAATGGCACTTACCCATCCTATTGCTTCAAACATCTTCAAATCAAGTGGATCCCCAGAAAGTACCCCTTCAATTTTTGTAAGGGAATGACAAGTTGCCATGCAAGCAACAAACTCGGACTTCTGCAAGCTCTCACTGCAAGCCCTCTCTTCCGGCAAAAGGAAACTGAAACAATGAAGTAATAACATACTTAGCACTATAATTATTTATTATGAGCCAATTCAAAAGGTTTGTTTAGATTAACAGAAGAAAATCGACTGCACAAGTCCCTTCACTTGTGTTTTCACACATCACAGAAAACAAATTAAGACTCTGGGCTGGAATCTTCAGAAACCATCACAACTTGCTCCTCCTTCAAACACTCCACTTCAAATACTCATTCACTGTCTAGTTTGATCCCTCATAAAAAGGCCTCTTATCACTTTGTCGTTAACTCAATTAGCTAAGGCTGAACTGCAACAGTTTTGCAGTATGAACCTAATGAGGTCTCAGACTTTAACAAAGAAAATTCTTCCTCAGCTTCGTAAGGGAGTTATAACTTGAATTACACCTAAACCATAGTTTCAGTGGCATTCCTACAGCTCATTACAGAAACACAAGCATGTAACAGCTCACACTTAATTTCCTATTCTATTCTATTCTGCTGAAGCCGTTACAGCACAACTGAGTATCACATTTGCTATCAGCTCTGAGCTCACCCTTACCGAGCATTTTCCACCCGCTGAATTCCCCAAAGATCCAAGCCATCCTCAGTGAGTGTGCCAGTCTGCAAAACAGACCAAGGGGCATGGTAAGAAAAAGCCTTCAGAAACAAATTATCCTCAGGTAAAGCAAAAATTAACAGCTATTTAGCCAAATTACACCTGAACAACATATTTTCTTTCAAATTCACTTACAAATCAAGCCTTCAGGACAAAAGATACCCTATCTCCCTTGCTTTTGCTGGTAACTAAGTTCCAAATCCTCTAAATAACTTTAAAAAACGGTCAAGGCAATCATACCCCTTGCTGGAGACAGGACAGTGAAACAGACCCTTAAAATTCAAAGATGATAGCTCAATATCTCAATATTCAGAGATTGGGGACAATGGAAAATAGGTACTAACCCTTAGCAGTACTTTCTTACATAGCTAAAACAGCAAATGGAATGTATTTGCAAGGGAAATAATAAATTTAGCATGGGTACTTATTATTTGAGATAAAATCTAAGGAGGAAAATAAATTTTATTTAGGAAATAGCCAAAAGCAAAGAATTCTGGCTAACGGCACTACTGTCTTTCACTCATGTTTTCATTAAGGAATAAAAACAAAGTATACTGTCTTGGCTTTTCATTGAAATGAATGAAAATGAGAAACAAGTCTGACTTCACACTTCAATTTTTAAGAAGCTTGTGTACTAAATAAAGCTCTTAATAAACCTCAACTCTCACATTTCTGGGGTGCCAGTAGTAAGGTGGGACTTGGGAGTCTTGAGATAAGAAAGCATCTCTATTATAACAACTTTTTAGAGAAGAATAAATTAAGAGAGTTACCAGATGGCAAACACTGAATACCTGGAAGCTAAGAGATAAAAAATGATCTAACCTATACGAAAAGTAATTTTCCTTTTTTGTCTATACAAATTCCCATTTATAAGACAATGCCCCTCCAGGTGGCAAAGTTCCAAAGTTTACCTAACCTTATCAAAACACACAAGATTCAGCTGGCCACAAATATTTATCCTTTGTGGGCTGATGCAGAAGATGCCAATTTTCTTCAGCCTTCTTTGTGCATAAACAATGCCAGCAGTCATGGCAGCAGGGAGTGCTGGAGGCACCGTGATAGTGATAATGTCAAGAGACTCAATGATGATGGTATGAGCTGGAACCTGCAACAAAGGTCTGAGTTAGTGAACAAGATATCACTGCTTAAAAGATTCACTATCCCACTGAAGCGTTACCAAGAGCAAAACCCAGTACAGCGTGTTCTGGATGTCCCTGAAATTTCGCACAATCTTCACCCACCATCAGCAACCACATCAATCCGGTCCTAAATTATCTACAATCCCTAACTTCTCATTTGCACTTTTCCCCCTGAAAATGTATTACTTTAAAACAGTACCTTAGTAATGCTGAACTTTGAGAGGGGAACAAAAACCCAACAAACCAAAAAACTTACAGTTATCAGGTTATCAGTTAGCAATATTTTGATAAGGATTTTTTTGCCCGCAGCATGCTTTAGATGTGCTGTATCCTATTTCTTCCAACTAGATATCAGTCAGATGGCAATTTTATGTATAACAAAGATAAAAATCTAGTAATTGAGTCAACAGAAATTGAGGAAAACTCAAGTTTCTCTGTAACATATACAAATTCTGCTTCTGTGATGCATTTTGTTCTCAGTAACCTTGTTTTTCTCATTCTATTGACACAAAATAAAGCTAAGAAATTTTCACTCAATCAAACAGTTTCTCAGCATCTGAAGCGTGCTGGAAGTCATGGTCAACCCTTTTCTAAAACAAGGCAGTTCTGGACCAGAAATTAAAACATACCTCATTTAAGATGCTATTGACAACTGTGTAAAGAAATCCAATGCCTGCCACCACCACCAGAGACAGGAGAAACAAATAGGCATCTCTGTAGAGCTTAAAATCAGTTGGCTTTGGATACAGTATGGAACGAACAAGCTGTCCTTTAGCAGTACTAAAGCCTAGAAATAAAAAGGAATAAGTTATTGGAAGTATAAACAACAGCAAAGCTATTTAAATATACTAAAACCCTCAATAAAACCCTTAAGCTACTACTTTCATTATGACTGTTTCTCAATATCCAGTAACAGATGTCTTGCAATAGTGTAATTAAGGTGCTTCAAAAATGTTCGTGCACATCATACTAAGTGCTTCTCTCCTATGGCAAGGACATGAGCTGATGCAAACAAACCCTTCTTCTGCAGCAGCAGTAAACCCTCACATGGTTTGGCCTGGCAGAGTTTGTTGTACTGCATTTTGTCCCTCACAGTGCAGAGCTAATGGGTATATTTATTGTCTAATTAAACCAGTTCTTGCAAAAAGAAAATTAAGTTATTCTTGGCATCCAACATTACATACATAAATGGAAAGTCTCCGTAATTCCCTTGACAGCCAGAATGAAAGGTTCAGAAAAAAACTGCAATGCAGAGAGTCATCTTTTGGAGAAATCCACCTCTTGATCACATTTTGACACCTAAACAAGGTGACTACCCTTCTAAGGATCTTAAAGTCAAACAACCACTAGATACTCCAAGATCCTCCTTGAACCTTCGCCTCAAACTGTGAAGAAGCCAACACCAGTGCCCAATTTTGTATGCCTGAAACATTTTCTATCTGCTTAGACTTCGAAGTTTATTACTACAACCTCAACATCAATGTCAGGTCTTCTGGCAATAGTGACAGCTCCTTGACAGCTACTCAGTCTGTAAGCCACCACAGCAAAGGCTGAGCCCTCCACCCCAATATGTGGCATACAAGATTCTACAAGAACAAAGCATCTACTGCATCAGCCTTAAACTGGATGAGCTCATCACAAGAGGAACAAGACATGAAGCCTTCAGGCTTTGGATTTGCTACTGCAGAACACAAACCATGGGCCTGTTCAGAGAAGTTCAGCACGTCAGTTTGTACTTAGTCATGAATGCTTTGTAATTTAATAGTGCCCAACAAAAAAATCAGAACTACTTTTGATTTTAAGGGTTTTGCAGAAGGTTCTGTAGCCACATAGACTACAACGCATCAGGGTAAAACAATAAAAGAAAACCTCATGTGGTGTCCTTGAGAACACACTGGACATGCAGTGAACAATTCTGTTCTCTAAAACAAAGTGATCAGTTTTAAAGTATTTACAGTTTGAGCCACAATGACATACATACTAACATATTCATGAACTGTGTTTCAGAAGGAAAAAAATGAATACATTTAGCTCATCAGTATTTTATGTCTATTTGAGCTGTAACATCAAACATGTCACGTTAAAGGCTTAACTTGAAGAGTACTGTGAGTAGTCCCAGCAGATCCATCATATATCCTGTTTTATGACAAGATTAAGACTACATGCCTTTGCACACAACCAGATGGAGTTCTGCTCTCCCAGAATTCTTTTAAGGACTACATTTTCTATTATCTTCAATTTGAGGAATGCCCCTCCCTCAGATAAAAGGATCTTTACTTGTATCTCACTATGTGAGTTACTTTAGTTCTTACTATCAAATATCTTAAAAACAAGAAGCTACAAGTGCTGTGACATCTATCCAGCTCTGTGGAGGGGAATTCCCTACTTGCCTAAAAGCTGTCCCTGCAAACCAGACAGAAGAACAAAGGATTTTGTATCACTTTGCTCCTCTCTCTCTATATATAGTCACAGCAGGAAAAGCATACTTATCCATACATAAAACCTGAACAAAGTCCACAGAGCTCAATTCATCCTGTTCACAACAGGAGCCAACTCACTGTCACAGGCAAAGAGCAGACTAAAAACGTGACTTCAGACGTCAGGAGACGTCTTTACGTAGTTACAGTTTTCCTTGTAAGAGTTACAGACCATGGTATCAAACTTAAAAAAAATGTGTTATCCTTCCTGCAGAGCAGAAGGAATACACCTTCAGCAGTTCAGTTCATTTCTGCTGCTGTTGGGGATCACCCAGCTGTACACGCACTTCAGGCTGGGCTCATGAAATTTCTCACTTAAGAAACAAAACAAGTTGAGAGGGACATTATTAAAGGGCAGATATGTTCAAGGGAAGAGAAATATTTCTTTGAAAAAAAGACTAATAAAAGCCCCTAGAAAGATATCAATTAATTCAGTAAAAAAAAAAAAAATCAGAACATTTACTGCTAAAAGAGACTAACAGAAGGTCAAGAGAAGATACCAGAGAAAGAAGACACTAATTAGGATGAAGTAATTTGGTGGAAAACTTGCTTTAAGTAGCAGTCTAGTCAACACAGTCCGATTTCTTCTATCCAATTCTATTGTATCTTGGATTGTACCTTGCGTTCATTTATTTTATGCTCATTTTCTTAAGACGATCTTTGTAAAGCAGAATCCCACAACTGTATTAGCCTGTGCGATTGTTTTTAACAAAACATCTGTATTATTTAACCCCAAATGCCTTACATATTAGTATGAATAAGCATTTCTGTAGACAGATAGATGAAACTAATTTTTCTAAGCAAATGCTATGTGCTTTGACAAAACTACGGGTAAAGGAAAACATTTGGCATTGTTCAAGACTCCACCAAAATCAGCTGTTCCCCACTGCCCCCCCAGTCTGATGGTATGTCAAACCTTTTCCAAGGGACCTACATAGTTCAACCAACACACCATAGAAGACATCTAAAGGACGTATTGTATTTGAATGAAAATGCATTCAAATACATTTTAAATTGATGCTGAAGATTAATTCCCTTTCTTGTTTGTCATTGATACTCTCCAGACCATCTAGTTCCATCACTGTTTTAAGACATTTATCAAATTAGTTGGGGTATACTCCTTTATCCAAGGTTAGTGGTATCAGCCAGTTGACACACACCTACAAAAGGGAGTAGCACATTAACAAGTGACAAACTTAACAATCAATACCTGTTCTCACTACCAGAGCCTTGACCAACTCTCCAGTGTAGAACCGGGTTTGAATGACATTGGTTCCACAGAACAGAGTGTGCCGTTTGTGCACTTCGGGACTGTAGAGTTCATCTCCAATTGCTTTTGGATATTCTGAAGGATTCGGTAGATTAATCTTTGTGACAGGAACACTTTCACCTTAAACGGAAGAAGAGTCTCTAAGCAAGATCAAAAAAGGACATTTTACCCTTCACAACTACAAGTAGCACAATATAATCTCACGTCACCAGCACAGAGGCAGACTTATGGGAGCAATCTTCCTTTCAGCATGTTGTTAGATAGTCGCTCACCTCTTAGCCCCAGTTCACCAGATTTCTTACCCATATGATATTTAACTCTATTCCTTATTCAACAATACAGCTTTTGTGCCTCTTACTTCAAATCACATAGGTGTAAAATACAGTTCATTGAAAGAAACAGAAAAGCTTCCTTCTCTTGCTGAAAAGCATCACCCCATCTTTACTCAGAAAAATTAGAAGCTGAAGAAAATTACTCTCAGCTCCTTTGGTGACCGAGTACACTCAAGCTAGGGCAGCAATCCATTTTTATCAGTTGCTAGCAGCAACAAAAGGCTCAAGTATATTCAAAAAAATGAACATGATAAAACACAATCTCTGAACTACAATTTTCTAAAGGCTGTCAGTTTGGACAGATTATCCTAGGAATAATAAAAGGTCCATCCTACTCATTGAAGTTGTCCTTCAAACACATCAGGTCCCTGGTTTCAGCATATGCAGGCAAAACTTGAGATAATAATTTGAGGTTTCAAATACAGTGGAACATTCTATTCACTACTTTCATTCTTGGAAGAAGCTAATAAGTTTGGGTAAAAATTTTCTGAAGAAGCAATGCTGCAGAATTCAAACTGCTCTGAGAACACCAAGACAAAAGGCAGGAAGGCAAACTGTCACGAAGAAATCTTTTCAACAAGAAACCATCACTCATTTTTGAAGTTGCCAAACAGCACCAGGTTGCTGTTGCAGATAAGCAGAACACAAGTATGTAAGTATTTAGGAGTATGTGTAATTGCAAGAACAGGCACCTTTCAAGCAAAATAAACATATCCACTTCTGCAAGTTGAGCATGAACACAGGTATAAACTAATACATTTAGCCATGCAAGTTTACTTTACCTGTTAGCATACTTTCATTTACAATGCAAGTACCACTGAGAAGTACTGCATCACAGGGCATAATCGTCCCATTAGACGGAATCAACATGGTATCTCCAGGCACAAGGTCGGTGGAAAGGATTTCTTCTATTTCTGAGTATTAAAACATAAAAAAGTTTACTTGAAGATAGCCACCATCTACAAAATCTGATAAAGATCCTCACAACCAAGATCCAGGTGGTGACAATTAAGAGTACATTTTATTAATGGCATGAAGCGATTTTAAAAATATACAGAAAAAGCCACTGATAAGCCCAATTCCATCACAGGTAAACCACATGAATAAAGTTCATCATAACAAATGAAAGGAATCAAGCTTGTACAAAAGATATTAACAATTAACTAGTGTCACTTCAGTACAAAGACACGAATCCAATACAAATGTATGTCTTACAAAACAACATCACAAACCACAAACTAACCAACTTTAACTGCTGTGGTATCCAAATGAGCAAAAGTCCAGAAACCAATCAGCACCCCTTGCTGGACAACAAACTGTAATGGAGACTCAGTGCGTGCACATCTTTAGGCCAAGAAAGAAACTACAATGACTGTTGTTACGTAAGTGGAACAGCAGAGAATGAGAAACAGGAATAGGACAAGCGTCTAATGGAGAATAAACCTGATGCTCACTAAAAATACCATCTAGAAGGCTAATCCTGAACAGAGTATGCTCTCTACATTCCACTCTGCAACTTCTCCTCTTCCCATGCAATTTTGCTAAAAAACTCAAGCATTTAAATCGGTCAAAGAAAGAACAGAAGCACGCTCACTTTACAGTCACACTTCATGAACAATTTAAATTCAACCTTCCAAACCACCTGTGAAACTTACCTTGGTTTCCTCTGCAGACAGAAACCCTTACAATGCTGTGAGCTGCTACCATGTCATGTAACATAACATATTGCTGCAAAGGGAAGAAAAGATTGTTATTGAAAAGCATAGCTTGTCTTCTTCTTCTTCTAAATGCACATTCTATCTCTGCAAGTAGAAGTGATGAGATTCTGCAATAACATTCTTAAACAACAAAAATGTTACTCAAAACATTCTCTTAAACATAATTTAGGAAACTTGTGGGCAAATAAAATTCGAGTGCATCAACCTGTACAGGCTCCTACTTCAAACAGCCCTCTGGAAGCAAATATATGATGTCATGTAAAATGTTATAAAAATGTTTGGTCATTCACATACAAAAGTGAAAGTTGCAGTAGATGTATGAACTTGAATTAAGGTAGGAGGGCTTTTTTTCCCCCTCTGGTCTGAATTCAGAGACTGCAGTTTAAGGATGATCACTACTTTGATTTCCATCAGCTACAGAGAAGTCTACAAAGAAAACTGAATGACCAATTTAACACATCCACACGTTACACCGGTGCTCAGTTCTGTGGGGCTTTTTCAAACAGAAGCAAACAATGCAAGACGGAATCACCTCTGTCAGTACAACTTAGTACATAAACTTGAGTCCAGGTTTTATTTAAGTAAGGTAGCGTTTCTGTTACCTGAGGCCAACCTACTGATTCATCAGCATGGCCAGTTAGCAACGGTCTCAAAGAAGACTGTAAATCCAAATTCTTTCAGCTCAAAAAGGGAAAACGTGTAACAATATTCTACCTGTATAACTCAGAAAAATTCTGTAAGATATGCAGGCAATCTCACAGTAAAATAAGGCCATCAGTAAAAAGCCAAAAAGATGCATCTGTTTTCTTTGAACTTACCTTTCTAATGGTGTAGAGTGAGCTAACAATGGATATTACAGACATGATCACAATTGCTAATGCATAGTAGTGATACTCATCAGTGATCCACAATATCACACTGAACAACTGGAAAATGTAAAAAGGGTTGAGAACCTAGAAGAGTGACAGAACATTAAAGTTACATCAGAAGGTTAGATGGGTTCTCCATCAGAATAAAGTCAGAATTATCTTCCTCCATGAAGCACACAAACATTTCAGTTCTTTATACATAATTTTTGTCCGTTCTGCCAAGCTGATCCCACTTTTCCATTACTTCCTTGAACCCTTGAAAGCTCAGGTCTCACTAAAATAATACACAAATGCAGATTTTGTTGAAGACTGCATGCATTTTCCCCTACACCTCAAACCAAAATGACAGGAACATCTGATGCACTTTCAGTGATAATTCTTAAATCAATTGGGATATTATTTTCTATTTCTTATTAATAAATGCACTGATATCTCAAGTTCTTAATCTGTTCTTTTAGGTTGGAGAGTTTCTTTGTTCAAAATTATATCGTGTATTATTACAGCACATAGGTAGCGATCCACCTGATAAAAGGAAAATTAAACAAATCCAACAGAAGTATATACAACACCATTTATGTTGTAATATATGATCCCTGGGCTCCTCATGGAGAACACTGTCATTTTATGTGTTAAATTAACTAAAAAAATAAATAAGGTGCTGACCCTTTCACAGAATTCTGACATGTTTTCTAACATCCTTGCTAAGTCATCAGGTTGTGAACTCTGAAGAGTTTACAGCTAAGACCTTAGCTCAAAGGAGAGTTGAAGAGCTCAAAAAAAAATGGTCCATATAATTTTGCTTTACAGTGTTGGGCTCTGGGGAAAGGTTTCCAGTAGTCAATAGTCATCACACTTATAGTAACTTTCAATGATATAATTTTTTTCTTTAATTTGTTTAAAGAACTTACCTCCTTAACCAGAAGCTTAAAAATGGAAGGCACTTTCACAGCAATTTCATTTACTCCATAGAATGCTTTTCTGCATTAAAAAAAAAAAAAAAAACCAGGAAAAAAAGGTAAGATTTTTATTAGGAGTCGCACTGATGTGAAAGTTATTCCACTAATATGGGAAAGTATAGCATATTACCAAATCTATGGCACCTTTTATTTATCACATTGTTTCAAAAGGTGTTCATCAGAAAACATTTACACAGGGAGATGTTCCAATATAAAGATAATTATTATACTTCAATTTAAACTGTAACTTAATTTTAGGTTCTGTCATAACAAGATTTTCCTATAAGCTGTGTATAGGTCCAGTGTTATTAAACACGTCATTCTGAAAGCCAGTATGTGATTCTCATTAGACTAAGCTCAAACAAGTGTTAACTCTTACCCTACAGTTAGACACAGTTTTCAAGGTCCTGTATCTTAGTTTTATTATTAGAATGAAGAAAGGCAAATCATGAAAGGAGGAGCAAGAAACTAAGCTCTGATGGGATCCAAGATGGTTAAATGTCAGTAATTCAAAAAAGCCCTTAATACATGATCTTAGGGGAAAGGCTTTTATTGTAGTAAAAGACACAAACTGCCAGAAAACGAAATGATGAGCAAGCAGATGTTTCCATATTCCAACTCTAATAAGTTCTCATTCGCCAAAAAATCAGCCAGGAATGCAACAGAACCCAAACTACTCTTGTTTTGGTAGTGTATCAATGAATTAGAATACTAACAATAAATACCACAACATACAGTCCAGCTTGCTGTTCACAACGGAGAACTAAGAAATCCCTGAACTACATGCTATTAAATTACATTTTAAGACCTTTTTTCTAGACTAAGTTCTTCTCTACCTATGCATTCCAGCTGTGTTACTTGACAGGCATACTGACACCATTAGTCTAAAACAGCATGTTAAAATACTGATTATTTCCCCCTAAGTTATTTTTTGACAACCATAATTTAAACAAAAAATGGAGAATGCACTTAGCCCCAACCAACCAGAGACAGAGCCACATAAGCTATGGGATACACTTCAAAGTCCTAAGACCTGGAAAGCTGCAGCCTGCTCTTCCTAAAAATCAGAAATTAGTTGCAGTTTAGGCCAGGTTTGCTAATTCCTGGCATCCAATAATCCTTATCAGCCGTCTAGCACACTATCCCCTATTTCACAATGACCACTAACCAAGGATGGGAAAGAAACCAAGCGGCAGCAGAGTGAGTGATCTCACTCAGCCTTCCCTTCAAGCTGTCAACAATCTGCAGCTTGAGGCAAATGAGAACCTTTCCAGCTAAAGAACTCCTGATGGACTTTTCCACTGGGCATCAATCTATTTGCCCCTGAACCCATACACACCCTTCAACAATGACAGTTTGTTGTGGTAACATTTATGCTGCTTAAAGGTGAGTTATGTGGAAAAAATTATTACATTGTTTCATATCAACTGCCAAATTTCACTGTACACCTGCCAAAGTGGTTGAAAACATAACTGTTTGCTAATCTTTTTGTACCTTCACCCTATTTCAAAATGTTAAGCACTAAATAAAATTTCAGAAATATATTCTGAATTACTTTAATCAATCCAATTCCCATGGTCAGTGTCAGTTGAGAAAAGTAAGTCAATGTCATATCAGTTCAGTTCCTACCCAATCAATAAGTAAGAAAAACAAGGACTGCATACATATAATAGCCTTCTCTGAAGGAAGTGTAGCAGCCTATCTGCAAACACTGCTCACTCTATTGCCTTCTGGTTTTGCTAGCACTTTGAGCTAGCAAATGGAACAAAGACAATTCTTCCCTCAAATACTTTCTACTACAAAGCTAGTAATGGAACAAAGACAATTCTTCCCTCAAATACTGCAATATTACCTGTAATCATGCATTTCCTTTGTCAGTCCTGTGCTGTGTTCATTGTGAATTGCAGAGCAGAATGTAGATTCATCTAGACCTCTAAGTAAATGAAAAAGTCAATGAGTTATTTAAGAAACCTGATATTTAAAAGTAAGTCTTCAGTAACTCAAGAGAGTTAGGTCTTTGCCAAAAGGTGCACCGTATTATAAAACAATCAAGTCTATGTTTTAAGCTGTTTTTTGTCAGAACTGCAGTCACCAATGAAACATTAACAGCAGGTTTTTTGTTGGTATGTCTTACTCTGTAGGATACTCATACATATTTCAAACAAAAAGGAGACACACTTAAAAAAATGAAGTAAAATACTTGCATAACTAGTACTAAAAGGTCTCTAAAAAGTGAGCAATCAATATGCATTAATAATTCTTCAAATTATCTTCATTGGACTCTAAGCAGTAATGGAAGTACTTTAGAAATAATTATTAGCCAATTTATTAAATAAATCTATACCACAGCTATTTTGCAGCATCCTGCTAACAAAATGCTATCCATGACTAGGCAAAGTACAGTCTACATTTTCAGTTCTTTCTTAACACCAGAAGACTCATCTTCACAGCACTTTCCTACATGATGTGAAAGTGAATTCTGTACTTCAGAAGATCTGCAGATAAGCAAGCACACCTGAAACATCACTATGTTTGCACCTGTGGGATCATTTTAACTACCAAACTCAGTAAATCAGACAGTATCATTCCCAATATCCAGACATTTGCATACTTTGGATGCAAAGGAAAATATCATTACCTTCCAAAAGGCTTTCACAGATGCCATGACAAAACCAGCACTATGCCACGTGTCTGTTTTATATTTGGATATCTAATAAATTATCTATCAAAAAGGATTCAGAGTTTGTCCCAGTGAAACAAAAACAAACAAACTACTCTTTATTGCGCATATATAGTAATAATTACTTCCATTCTGTAGAACACAGGGAAAACTTTAACATCCTAAAGCCTGGGATCACATTTCCACCAACTGCTCAGAAAAGAACAGGAGGTGAAAATGATGAGTTAACCTGACCTCAGGTTTACAAGTTTTCTCTAAAATTTTTTAAGCTCAAGGATTTTAAAGATACAGTTTTTTACTAAAAAAAAATAAAATTTTAAATTAAAAAAACATACAAATCTGTTAATAACTCCTTTTCCTCCCATTCTATGCCAAATGATTCAATTTTTCTTTTCCTGCAAGAAATGTGTTTATGTATTTAAGAAGGGTCCCCAAAATTAAGTGCTTGATATGCAAATAAGCATAGCTATGTGTGCAATGTCCATGCAAAGACAGAGCTTCTAGCAGGATGTTCTCTGCTTTTTACAGTACTGCTACAGACTGAATTCCCAGGGTATTAAAAAAAAAAAAAAATCTCTGTGTGCACACAGTTTATTACATAAAGCACTCATCAACCGACTCAGTTGACACTAGCTAAAACAAAACAGACATCCAAGGTCAGAGTTGCATCCTCTTTGGCTTTGTGAGCAAGTCTGGTTTAGTTTAAGAACAATTACACTTGCATTTCCTGTGTTTAAAACAGTGATCTTAAAATGACGGTAATATAAAAACAATGATAGGCTCTCATAACTGAATTAGTTGCCCAGGAAATCTTAATTTGCCTCCCTTCTGTGTTGTGCTACATCTTTCATTATGTGATCAAACTGTTCTGTCCCTGGGTACTTGTATAAGCAGCTGCACAGAGTGAATCTCCTGCACGATGCAGGACTGTGCTTAGATCACAAGTACAAGTGTGTTGCCTGCCTTACAGACTTTATGATAAAGGTCTTTGTCTCATATATTGTCTCTTCTCAAATATCAACTCAATTCCCTACCACATTATTAGGTGATACTAACTTTTGGTTTATACACATAAACTGAAGAGCAGAATAGGACAACATCATCTTGGCAAAGGACAAATTTTTAAGACTTCTTTTCAGATTATTTATCATTCGTAAGCTCAGCTGTTACTTTGCATGAGGTATCCAGTACTTCACTAAAAGACCATTAACTTTAGAAAAAGTTTTAGCAAACTGGCACTTTTATCTGACTTTGTGAAAAAGCGATTTAGTGCTCTAACAGTATCCAGTGCATCTCAGATCCAGCTCTTTCTCCTCTTCATTATTCAATAGCTAAATAATGATGTCCAGCTCAGCTACTGTACCTGACTAAACAAGTGGTCAGGCTCAGTCATGGCTAATACATCAAACAAATGAAAGTTTGGCTTATCAGCAAGAATGTGATTGAATAAATGCTCACATAACTTCACAGGCATATCTGAGATTTTTTCCGGGGCTTATAAATTGGCTGAGTTATCACAAGAACATCAAAAGGCACAGTGAAACACCCAACAAATGCCAAGTTTCAAGTCACTGCTTTAAGGTTAAGGAACAACATTTTTTTCTAAACACATGGAGTCCTATCATTTTTTTCCAATACCTGTTCTTAACATACAAGTAAAGTTTCTTAATCTCATCAGTGGGAAATATTCCCTTTGAACTGTTTAATTTAGGAACACTATAGGCATGAAACCAGGACTTTGTAATGCAAAATGACAAGTGTCACTACCTGCACCACTGTAATTCATGGGAGGCTTAACATAAAAAACGCATACAAAGCTTTGAACTATTTACACATGAACTGAGACATTTCCACCCTCCCAGGGGAGGACTGCTTAGTTTTGTAACTGCTTATGTTATGATCATTTCTTAAAATTGATTGAATTGCTGATAACTTTCCATATCATTTGCACACACTTTTTTTAAACATAACCACTGGCACAGTATGTTTCTTCTTAGAGAAATTTTGGCTGTTTTTCTTTCCTTCAGTCACTGGTCATGAATTTTTTCTATATGAAGTGCTTGACATTTTCCACATGATAGTTCAATGCAGTGAACATTGATTTAAGTTTAAAAGAGGTTATGTTTCTGATTCAAATTAATTGTTTTAACGGGCAGTTGCCAAAAATGGAGAAGCCTGTGCTCATTTAACTTGTGGCACTATGAGAAGGCCTTATCAGTAGCATCAGAAAGAAGAATCTTCTTTTTTACCCCTAATATCATGCAACAGTGTTGCTGGATAAAAGAAACTACAGTGCATCACAAGCTAGCACTGCCCACTAAAAGGCACTTTTTATCAATGCAACAGACCTGCTTATGTTACTAAAGAGTAACAAAATAGGGATCAAAGTCAGCTCAGCTGGACTAAAATGTAGCAGCAGACTTACACTAAGATGAGCAACAAAGTATTTCGTGAATTCCCCTTCTCCCTAGATACTCCCTTTGGGTCCAGCTCAGCAGCAACACAACACAAGTTATTCCATCAGATGCAAACTTTTTGAGAGTTTATGGAAGTAGAACTACTATCTATAAACAGGTGCTATGATTTTCAAATAGCACTCCAAGAACAGGCAAAAAGCCTGCAGAGGCATGCAGCCTGTCACCCTGCAGGAATCATGCTTGATAAAGGCAGATCAAACAAACACCTTCCTTCCAAATTCACACCGACTTCAAATCTCCCTGCGCTCACTGTGGTTCAAACAAAGACTCAGTGACCTAAAGCAGCTGCTCAGAATACAACACCAATTTTCACCATGTTCTACTGTACCTTTTAAAAAATGCAGTTTGAAGCACAAAACAAAAGCAAAAAGTATTCTTACCGTACAACATCAAAATTTTGAACTGAATCGTTCCAAAAATACTTCACACTGTGATGTGTGAAATAGCGAATCTGCAAAGGCAACAGACACAGATATTAAGTTGGTACCACTTCACACCTCTCTTCTGACTGACTTTATTCCGGGCAGTGACAGTAAGTGAATTCAAAAAAGCTTCACTGAAAAACAAATACTTTTCTTTCAACATAATCTTTCAAGCGTTCCACAGTTTCCAGTAAAAGGTTATTGAGAAGATCTGTGTTCCGCCCAAAGAATGAGTTAGCCTTCTAGGCAAAAGTAGAAGCTCACGTGTGCTGTACTGCGTTTACTCTCAGCAGTACTTGAGATACTTGACAATTAGCAAGCACAGTACTGCAGGGGTACTTACAGGCAAATATTTTTTCGAATCGTTTTTATTCTCTTCTGCGGCAGATTCACAGAAATGAACAGCATGGCCATTTGACACCTTGTGTACTATAGGGTTAGGATTCTGTAAAGGATTGGCTCCCAAAGAAGGCATAATGCGAACCTTTGCACAAAACCATATCTTGAATTCATCCTTAAAAAGAGGGGGGGAAGTGAGTTAGTTGAAACAGCATTTAAACAGCATTTTACTACAACAGCTGTAGTAAAATGTATCAACTGCAGATAAAAGATTAGCAGAGTCCACCCATAATTACAGAACATATCCCCAGTATCAGCTACCTTAAGAATAATTTTCTTTCCACAATTCTAAAAGCATATTTTTTGCACCAAAAGATCTATTTTTTGTAAGCAATGAGTCTTGGTACCTGAAGTTTGACATATTCAGGCCTTCACAATTATTCTGTAGTAGGAGGAACTATGGGATTGCTATGCATTCAGCTGCACCCACCCCACAGCTTCTGATAACTGAGGACTAAACACAAGATCATAACCAGGGACTACACACAGCAACTGTGCAGGAAGAAAATCTCTTGAAATCAAACCACATTGGGTCAACAGTTACACCTTATTTCAACAAATATATCTTTGCTGAACAAGGGAGGGGAAACTCGCAAACCACATTATCAGCTCATATGAAAAAGGTATCTGTTCTGTAACTTTTGATGACAACAGCATTCATGGATTTAATTCTTAGAATGGAAAGCTAAAGAATTTTTTTTCTGCTATATCAGCTGCAAACAGCTGCCAGTCTTCCCATGCAGGCAACAAACCTACATACAGTACCAAGGAGAAACAATTCTGCAGTGCTGTAAAACACAACCATGTCTACACTGCAGGCAAGGATTTGTGTATTCCAGCAAGCAGGAAGAGGGATGCCAAAGAACTGCAAACTGGGAGAAGCACATCCCCCTCTAGACTTACAGTTGTTCTCAGCAGAACCACTTCACAGTCTTTGAGCGTAGTCCTTTTGCACGTTGCTTTCACACGCCACTGAGGCATCCAGTAGAGGAGGAGGAGAAGAAATCCACCAGAACAGATCACTCCTACAGTAACTAGCACCAACTTCCAGCGACATAGATCATAGCCATAGATCTCCTGCATGGAAGCAGAAACAAGTAACAATGACCCTCTTAACTACTCTGGCTTGGGATGCCAAAATTAATTTTTCATAGCGTGCAGTATTTGAAGAAAAGAAAATTTCAAAGCTATTTTCTCTTCTGGCTTTTCTGGGGGAAGGAAAGATCTAAAAACATTTAGTACATAGTGGAGTGACAGCAAAAAGGAACACTGTTTTGCTCGGTCAGAAATACAAACATCAGTAAGAACCTGACCAAGGCAGATCACTGTGTGAAACATTTCACTGCAGGACCTGTCTCCTCTCTGAGGACTCAGGCTACAACACAACCTGCCTTAACTCGCAGTGACCGACATTTTTGGCAATGACACAGCACAGGTCAGTAAGCATTAAAGAGCAAAAGAATGTGGTTTTGTCAAATGCTGATTTTACAACATCATCATTTGATTAGCTATCATAGACACTTTTGAATTACTACTGCAGGCTGAATTTCATACTTTCTGAACAAACCTGTAAATATATTTATCAAACACTACTTTTAGTGGTTTATTTTGCCTGCCATTTAACAAGAAATGCTACATTATAAACTGCAAGTCACACTCAAAGGTTCTGTAACTTTCACCAGCTACAAAAGTCCTCTTGTCCCATTAAAAAACCTCCAAGTATTCAGTGTGCAAGCACCAACTTAACTTGATGACAGCCAGGAAGAGAAAATAATTTAGTGACTTGCTGGATGCTGTGTTACATTCCTGAGTTTCACATTACATCATCAGATTATATTTCCTGCTGTAAAAGGGCAATGAAGTTTCCCATTGAGTCCCACCCACTGTTCACACTGACATCAACTTTTTGCAATTTTTTTTTTTACTTTTCATTAAGCAGCATTAGAAATTGTTTAAACTCCTTCCCTAAGAAAAGGCTTTTTAAAAAATTTGTTTTGCCACCTTCTCAGCTGACAAAAAAGCAGAGATAAAGCCCATTCTCTGTTACCCCCAAAACACTTTTTAGCAATAAAAATAGGATGGTGAAAGCGGGAGAAGTTAATGCCTCTTTTAGGGCAAAATTAAATTATATCCTCCAAAAAGCAATTATTTGTGTGATCAGGCCACAAGCACCTCCTTGTTGTACAATGTATTTGCCTACTCTCTGTTTTAGAGCTGTCTGGTGAAGGGCAGCTTTTCCTAGCTGTGTGCACAAGGATGGAATAAGGACTTTAATTCACAGAAATCTATCATTTCTTAAAAAAACCCAAAAAAAACCAAAAAAAAAAAACTATATCCAAATGGGTTAGAAATTTAAAAGTCAGCTTCTGGTATTTTTCTGTCAAAGCCTATTGCTGCATCTTCCAGGACAAATGGTAAGAGGTATCATCACTCCAGTAGGAAGCAAAGTTTATGTGCTACCAAATACCCACAAAAGTTCTTGTCAGGTGCTCAGAAGTGGGTCATATCTGCACAAATAAAAACATGCAAGAGTATGCAAAGTACAGTCATGTTATGAAGCACTAATATGTTTTAAATGACAAGAAAAAAAGCTCCAGGATTTGGAGATGAAAAAAACCGAAAAAAACAAAAACAAAAAACAACCACCACCAAAAAACCCCACAACTCACTTCTTTTCCTTTCTCATTATAAAAAAGAAATGTTAAGTACCAAAATGTGTTATCTGTTGGACTACTGAGCTCAACCAGCATCCAGAACCTTTGCAAAGGCTTTCAACAGAAACCCTTCTGAACCCAAGACTAGATTTCTTAAGAACAAAAAAATATTATCAAGGATAACCTTATAAAATTGATAAATTATTTACACTCAGACAGTCCATTTCCTGATGTAATATGCCCACTTTAGACAGAAAACTCTGAAAATGTGTTTCTTTCATTGTATAAAAATAGATGTACAGAATTCATTACCATCTCATCTTCCTCTGCTTTATTGACATACTTCTTTTCTTCTTTCTCCATGTTTAGTATGATATGGAACTTCTCGACTTGAGATATGGAAGACCTTCAACAACAAAAGAATTAAAAATTGAAGCAATATCACTGATTCTTTGAGGCTGTTTCAAGATAACTTTCTGTAAGTGCATACACATATATAAAACACTGCCAAATATTAATACATATCTTAAATTTGCACTGTTACTAGTTTCCAGAAGTAATGATCCAAGGAGTTCTGTAAAGCTTTAAGATTGAACACAGGATGAATATAAGTGAAATACTGCAGAAACAGCAGGCTTGGAAAGAGGGTGAGGAAACTTGTATCAATTTAACTAACATTCTACATGCAGCAGTTTTTGGTACATTCTACAAGCTTCATGAGGGAAATGTAAATTAAACTTGGGAAAAAAAGCTTAAAAGTAGGTCAATATTACACATTTGTATCGCTCTATATGTAACAGCACCAATCAGATGCTTTCAGAAGCTGGGCTATCCTTCCAGAGGAAAGGCACTGTACCCCTGAGATGTGCATTTCTCATTTGAGCAGGAAAATAGGTACATGCTAAAAAAGATTTAGTCCCCAGTTTAGTATTTCTAAATCAAGACATGCCCAGTGGTCAGTCTTTCCTCTTCTTTCAGCATTCAACTTGTATCAAAAGGTTCATTTCTCTTTGTAAATCTCTCATGGTTGCTGATCTTGAGGTGCTTTGAGGACAGATTATGATCACAAGTTTCATGAATAGGGAAAGACATAAAAAAATACGAAGCTGTCTATGAGATGAATATAGGGCACACAGACCCTTATTCCAATAGGGGAAAACTACAAAGGCTACACCATACTATGAGGCTCATCAGAATTTTCAGCATCACATAACCAAGTAAAATCAAAAGTACCATGTCGAAAAGCTAAATTTTTGAAATTAAAACTGCACCTAACCTCCTCCACTTGGGCACCCCTGTCCTCATGATTGTGTACAATGTCTAATTAATGCACCCATGTCATATTTCCACAGGACCAACTACCACAGTTAAAACCACTGAACAGCCAGTGCTCACCTGCCAAGACATGGATTAACTATAATTCCCTACACTGACATGGTACAGCCTTCAATTTTATTTACTGCACTTACATAAATCTCTCAGAAAACAGCACTTACTACCACAGCATGTAACCAGTCCTCAAGTATTAAGTCATAGCACAAGTAGTTATTGTAATTGTCCTTTTTCAGGTTGTTATTAGTATTAGGTAGCACAACCATTACCAACTTACTTGCTGTTGTTAACTCCCCAACATTTTCACAAACCAAATCACCAGACTCCAAGTCAGATCCCCTCAAAGCCAACCCTCAAATCCATGCACTTACATTCATCAGCAATGCCAACTTCAGCAGGTCCTTCCTCCCAACTCCTGCAGCTTATCAACATCATCACATCCTCACGTGTTTCCTGCAACCTACCACCTCCTTTCCAGTTAATCCCAGAAATGAAGGAGGAACCCAAGAGAAAAAGTTTCTTTCACTGCCCAAATCTGGGTCTCCTCAGAAATCTACTCCCACTGTTGAATAAGGTCCTAGTAGAAGTAACACACACTCAAAGCAGAGAACTGCATCACAACACAGAGTTCAGTCTCAGGTGAGAAGCAGCTCAGCACTTCATAAATTGAGTGCTGGATACAGTTGGCATTTTGTTCTGAACGGAAGAAAGCTAACTCGGCAACAACTGTCTCCTTCGACAGAAACACCAGGTCACACGTTCCGTTCCTTGTTAAGCTGAAAATTTTCTATTGCTATGCAACAGTAATGTATAATCTTACTGCACATTTATTTGGAAATTAAATCACACAAGTCATGTACATTCTAAACCATGCTTTTGTTTAAATTGCCCCTTTTCTTCACTAAGCAGCTTTTTATTCTGGGAAAGATATAGGTAAAAATGAAACCAGTTAAAATCTGTCCTAAACCTACACAGAATTGCTAAGAAAGCTCCTGAGGACAATCTTTGAATTAATCACATCAAACAATTTTATGTACACCATACAAATCACATTTTCAATCAAGAAGCCAAAAAAAGTTCTGCGTATGTACAGAATTATACTTCTAATAGAGTTCACAGCTCCAGAAGAGAATTATTATATTAATCATACTTGAACTAGTGTGCTCTTAAACAAACACGCATTTTCTGGCTATAATGTACGGTAACATCAAAAACGGTGCCTGCAGGCAACACTCCAACTTGACAGACACACCGAGCAACAAGCTGATACAGGAAAGCACCAGTCAGCAAAATCTCTGCAAACAGGTTTCAGACCAATCGATCTCAACTGGAATTTCCATATGGCCAACATGTCGGCACAGGGACCTTATGGAACACCACGGCAGCACGAGAGAGAATTGCAATTGCCTTCATTTAGGGCTGTTCCACTACAATGAAGGAGCATCAAGATGAGGGTCTGAAGAAGTACAAGGGGAAATCTCAGCACTGGTAACACCAGCAATAATTCCTGTGATTCAATGAGTTCTGTGAACAGCTGGATAGAATCAAACAGGGAATACATGAGGAGCATTAGGAGGCTATTTTTGACTCACATCATTAGCTCCATCTGCATTATTTTACACTTATCTGCTGGGCAACCTTCAACTAACACACACATTCTCAACATTGCACACACTGCCAGTAATTTTCCAAATTAAACTCAAATTCAAATCTTTATACATAGAAAACATTAGAGGTATTTTCTTAGTTGATGGGTCATGAAAATAATTTCTTTTCCGCAACACAGAACAGCACTCTTTCTCCAATCATATCCCTTCCCGCACACCATCAGCCCAGGCTCATCATCAGGAGTTCAAACAGGTAACTGCTTTGTTTGTCTCTCACTGCCCTGCTCGAAGTCGGGGTTGAACACCACCACATGGACTCCACAGGGCTGCCCTCCTTGGGTAACTTCAGGCTGCTGGGTCAGACTGAGGGAATGTCTCCAATTCAGAAGAGACTTTCCCAATCTGCTTTTGATCTTTACTTCCTTCTATAATATGGTGAGAAATTAAACATTTCACTACTTTAAATCTTTAATCAAAGATTTAAATATAAGCCTTGGACTTTTCAGACCATGACAGAGTATGACATTTTACTAGTACTCTAAGTGAGGTTGAAATCCACTTGCAATAAGCAACATGGACATAGGAATATTCAAATATAACGTGCCTCTGATGCACAGTATAGGCTGCTGCTCAATTTCTCTCCAGTCCAAATTCCCTGGAGTGAATAGCTGGAGAAATCCTCTCTCCCTTTAACAAACTGAAAATACAAACCTTTTAAAGAAAGGGGTTAAACCCAATGGAAATGGTGAAAGTTACTGTCACTCCATTCACATAATTTTTACTTATTGAGCTACTATTGTATAGCTAAGCATACTCTAGAGACAAAAATAGGAAATACCAAAAATGTTTGTAGAAGAAATGCTGCTTGCCACTGAGATCAGGAGAATGAAATCACTTGTAACATTTTAGAACAATTTAGGGACTTACATAAATTTAACAAATCATCTAGAGATCAGGTGAACAGCGTCTGAACTGCAAGTACTTCTAAGAGCATACATTTGAGTCACAAGCTGAAGCAGTAAATCTGCAACTTTGCAAAATACAGTACATCAAAACTAAGTTAAACAGCATTTCCTATTTGTCTCCATCCTAAAGAGTATGTAGCTGTGAGTAGGACAGCACTTGCAGCTTCAGATTTTATACTATTTTGGAGTTAATCACAAATTGGATCACTGAAGAAATTACAGCAGTGTACAGAGCTTAAAAATAAATGCATCCCCCAGAGTGAATAAAATGCTGCACCTTTTCTGAATTACTATACCAACAGGTATTTGTTCTTCTATCCTGACTAAACAACCAAGATACCAAGCAATTTTACCAAAATATTTATAGGCAATAAACATTTGTAGCAACAGTATAAAAGATGCAAGTGATTTCATGGCATGTCTACTAAAGAAATTGTTCTAAAAACATCACAGCAAGTCTCAATCAGTACATCTGAAGAGTTCTGCAAGCAACACTTTCGAAGGACTATTGGTTTACCTTAAGTCAGTTTTCTAACAGTTGGCATAATTAGCAAACTACTTAAGTGCAAATTTTACCCTTAAAGTTTGATTTGGGAGGTAGGAAGCAAAGATATCTTCCTTCTGTTCTATTCATTTGTCCCAATTCCACAGTCCTTACATATAATACCCTAACTCATATATATAGACATTGCTGCCATCAGTTTATTCTTCCAGTTTTTCGTTATAAGTGGAAATTTCGTAATTTCAAGAGAAGAGAAAAATTTTCAAGAGAAAAATTTTCAAGAGAAAAATTTTCAAGAGAAAAATTTTCAAGGTCTAGAAAAACTACAGCTACAAAAAAAACTTTTGATATTTCCTGTAATCAGTGGGTAATATAAATCCCAAATTTCTCAGATTAAAACACAATTTTTAAAGCTGAAATCTATTAAAATCCATAAAAAATTATCAAGTTATTACATTTCCTTATGCTGTTATCACCTGTCTGTTTATCACGAGTAAATAAACTAACACATTTGTGTCTTAAACACTCCCTATTTTATTCTTTTCAGATATTTGTAAAAAGCCCTGTGATAACTAAGAGTTTTTCTTACCACCAAGCAGTCCAGCAGCTGTCCTCTGCACTCGCTTTTGTTACCATGAGTGAGTGAGGCAGTTCTTAATAACGGAGACCCTATCTACAAGGGAAGTCCTGACAAATGAACTATTTTGTCTAAAATCTAAAAAAAGTCTCCAAGGGCTTTTCAAACTGTTATCAAAAGATTAACATATCAAAGAAAATTTGGCACTGCTTGGAATGCTTTTTTTTTTTTTCCTCTTCCCTCCAGTGTGGCCGAACAATTGCAAGACTGTGGCCGGGCTGGCGCGGAGGCTGCGCTTCCAGGCATCAGCCGCCCGGTCCAGCTCCTTCTATTCAAAGGACAAATGCCTCACCAGGAGCCTGCAGACAGTTGCAGGTCCATGCACGAGCCCTGATACTATCTGCCCAGCTAAAAGCATGTGTGCTTTGGACCAAACCCTTCCTTGTATTTACAGCGGCTGCGAGTGAAGACAACAACACTCGTTTTGAGGAGCTAATCGATGGCAAAGGCGGCAGTTCAGAAATACACACATTTCTCGCTGTCAGCATTTTACAGTTTATCACAAAGCACAAATGAAGCAATCAGACACACCAAATGAGAGGACCTTTAGAGATCAAGTGCTACAAAGCTAAAAAAGGAAAGCTGGTCACTACCTGAATATCACAGAAAGAAATTACTTTTCTGTACAAGACAAGACTCAACCTGCTCTGCTTTGGCAAGAACATGAAGAGCACACAAAGACATGTAGCAGGGCAGACAGAAAAAGGAAGAGACATGCATGAGAGAGGCCAAACTTCAAATCCACCTATGTGCAAAGATTAATATGAGTAAATCTTACCCAGCTCCCTACGTAATCCCTGTCATTAAATAAATCAAACACTGTAAACTAATACAGGAAGAAGATTAAGACAAAAAAACCCTGACTGACCCATCTAGAAAACAATCTTGGTGTAGATCAAACATGATTCATATTACTGACATCCTGATCTATTGTCCCAGCAAGTGACCCACCTGGCTCTCCTGGATCCAAAAGGGCTACTGAAAAGGCTAAACCTCCTCCTTCAGAACTCATTTACAATAAATGCATCCTACACTAAGAGACCCCCTGGAGCTCTGGAATAAGTTTCTAAATAGCTCAATGCCATTAAAAGCCTTTAAGATTTCTGAATTAAAAAACATTTTGGAAGGAATCTTCAACTGTATCCTGACTAGGTGCTAAAACACAGGAAAAAAAGGGGGTTTTTTGAAACTAGAAAGCCAAACATTGTTTAGGTCAAGCAGAAATTAAACATTCCTGCACTTTACCTCAATAAGGAATCCATCTCACAAGGTAACAGACCTTACAAAGGCAACGTTTATCACCAGGGCTTATTCTTGTTCCAGTTACATGAGATTCCCACACACTGAAAGCAGTTACCAAGCAGTCCATTATTTCCAAGCATTATAGTAAAAAAGTTTTCTGAATTCATGCAATGGACCTATAATGCAGATAAGAGAATTGCCTTATGTGCACAAAACACCAGCTAATGCTCAATCTCTGCCATACTGGAAGTTATGAAATTAAAACCAAAGAAACAATCAAACTAGAAGTGCCGTAACAGGCCAGGAAGAGGAATGAATGTATCCTCCGAGAACATATTCCATTTCAAACTACACCCAACTTCTTGGGAAAGATGAAAACTCAGTCGGGGTTATAGTTGATCATTAACAGAAGAGGATGGCAGTTCATTTTCCAAAGTGACTTACAGAGGGCAGGTGTATTCTTTTGTCCTGCCACAGAAGCCACCTTTCCACTTCCTTACAAGGGCTGTGCATCAGGTGTTGCACAAGGCCATCCGAAACATCCAAGGAGATAGTACTTTGGAAGACAGTTTTGCACTCATACCTCAGGCCAAATGCCAAAAGATGCTCTGAATATTAAGTGTATTTCGAATTTGAATGCTGTAATATGCCCATATGCATATAAAACACAGTATCTCTTATCTAAGTACTGCAGTAAAAAAACAGTGGAAATACTTCTTCAAAATTATTCCAGAAAGATTAAAAACATCTTTCACCCAACCATGGAAACAACTCAGCAGACACAACAAAAATCTGCTCTTGACCTGAGATCTCTTTTGCCTCTTGCTAATGAGACCTCCTGGTCTGTACAAACTTGGCAGCACTGGCCAACCAAAGCTGCATTCGATACATCCACCTACAATGCGTCTTTAATATTCATCCTCATGTCAGAATTGCCAGCAGGCAAGGAAAAAAGTTCTAGGTATAGCTTTGGAGAACACGCTCCAAAAAAAGTGCACTTTTAAGTGGAGCTATAAAAATAGAAGGAAAAGTCTTATCAGCTATTGCTACTTGAGCTTGCAGCTCCTGCCCATGCCAACTGCCAATGAGTTCCACATACAATACCTGAAAAGCTGAACCTAAAACACTGGCTTCATTTAAAACGTGCTGTAACAACAAACAAACTGACAAGGACACAAGGCTAAGAAAAAGACAGGACCAGAAAAAAACAAATATTAAAAAATATTTATAAGCAAGCTCTTCTCAAAACATAGCATATAATATGCTGCACAAGCTAAAAATCGATCACCAAAAAGCAATTTTGAACACATTTCAAGCTTTTAAGAGATGAAACCAAAATTTCTGCCTGCAGTGTCTTGAACATAAGTCCCAGATTTACTTTCCAGTCCTTCTCCTTTATATCCTAAGATATCCTCTTTCAGCATCTATAAAAATAATGTACTATTTCCTAAAATTTCTTCACTGTTGGTTTTTGAAATAGATGGGCAGAACCTGCAGCCACTCAGAATGAAAGAAGGCCATGTTTAATAGACTCACAATTAAAAAGCTAGGAGTCTATTTAAAAGGCTATAAGAAAGCCCTGCTAAAAATGCACATTGTGATGTCACCAAACAGTGTGTTATCAGGATTCATCATTAGTCTCGTGACCTCCTCAAAGGAACAAGTTTCCAAGTTCTTTTTGATGGATTCTCAGTCTCCAAGGAGCTTCCGTACACAGGTATGCCGGCACTCGGCATTTTTGCTGCTCTGGTGTGTGCCACTGTTGCAGTGACAACTTCCACTTTGTACCCAGGACCACAGCCATGGTTTGTGCTACACCCTGGACTCGGATGGATCCGTATGTCCGAGGTGCAGCACAATGCCAGAGACTTCTCACACCACCTGGCAATTCTGACACCATGTGGGAGAGTCTCTTTACCTGCTGCCAAAACGTAAAACCCATGTTGCTCTAAAACCACCTTGAAACTGAAACACAACCCTCTACAGGTGACACACAACTTGCCAAAGGTCTGGGGTATCACGTTTTTGTGGCCATAAAAACCAAAAGGTTATCACATTGACTTCAGTATGCACTACCATGAGCTTACATGTGTAGTTTAAGCGCATTTGTATAGTTTTCACTTTTATTTGAGTGTATCTGTATTTTTACAAGCATGTGGTTAACATTACAAACACAAGAGATACTTTCCTTCAGAGGCACCCTAACCCTGAGAAATGCACCTTACAAAAATGGAAGCTGATGCAGTTTACAATCCTCCAGCATCCTGCAGCTGAACCCTTAAATACAAAGTTACCCACGTAATGTGCAACAGATGCTTGGGTAAGACATACAAACTAAAAGAACTATGGAAGATTAAAAATCCTCCAACTGTATTTTGAAAGGAGTTAAGGTTATAATTTGTACTACAAACAAAGCTTAACACTTTAGTCAACTAACCAAGCTCTAACAATAAGAATGACATAATAGTTTAATGAATACATGGAAATTTTACAAGTACACGAGCTAAATTTTAACAAAGCCCTCCACTCAATACCTATTTTATCACTTCCCATCTTGGGCTTTCTGTTATAATACAAGCTTTTGTTTCTGTGTTTAGGCTTAAGGAAGACCATTGTATCCAACAATCACCAAACCAAAATTGTATTTACATTTGTAGAGTGTATTCTTTGTAAAGTATACTTTTTGCAGGCTGTAATAGCAATTGCAGTGTTTATAGTAGAGTACATGCTACATTAAGGAAAGATAATTCTACATCTAACAATAAACTCAGTATCACAATTCATTGTGATAACGAAGTACTATAGCCAATACTATACTCAAACTTACTTTCTACCTGGTCTTCAGATCACTATTCTCAGACCACTTAGAAATGTGTTATTAATAAGCAGCACATGCACAAGTTGAAGATATGTTAGAAGAGAATTTAGGAGAGCTGTTGGTCATCTCAAGGACAATTACACAAGCATTTTACCACCTAACCTTTCCAGCATCATCTGACTTCAGGCAGCAGCTACAACTACTCACATTAACGAAAATTTTAAACTGATAAATCAAGCACCAAAAGCCAAAATTGTCCCACTCTCAGGCTCATAGAAATACAGTCTTTCCTTGTTTTCTTTTTAGATTTCCAGATCTCCTATTTAGCTGCCATGAGGGAAAGAAGACCTGTCCCACAGTCAGGGAATCCAACAAAGCATACATTTATTTTGGATGCTTATTGTTTCTTTTCTCTCTTGGAAGAGTATTCCAGACATTTGGGTTAGAACACAGACTGACAACTGGGACAATGAAATGTTTTATTTGTTCTTGGAAGAGAAAGTTAAGCTGTTTCAAATACCTTGGGCAAGGCATGGCGCCATTACACCCAGCATGAGCTTTCAATAGCTGAGCACTGAAGCTGTTTCCAAAAAAACATTCCTTTCTCACACCAGGCGTGAACTTTACTCAGTCCTTCTATCTGATTAAATAACCAACACTATTACGGCTAGATAATGGAGATGGCAAACATGCCCCATGCCAGCACCAAGAGACCCACAACCATTCTAGCAGAGAACTGGGAGTCTGAAGACCCAGACCCAGCAACAATGGGTCCTTTCAAGGAAGCATTTCCCCTCAGGGGCTGTGCCAAGAGCCCAACCTTTCCTGTGTGGCTGCCGCCTTATTGTGCAATGTGGAGTATCTGCTTCCTGGGATATATTTGCTTTTGTAGTATGGATGCTCAATAAAAGGAGGCAATGACTTTTTTTCCTCTTCCTCTAAATTCTTGGAAAATATTTTTGAGGTTAACGTAAGAACATTTGAATCAAATTTCTCTTCGCCTTCAGGGAGATCATCAAGCACAATCAGACTAATCACAACAGATGAACTTTCCTCTAAAGTTTAGACATTTAACTTTTGTTTTCTCAGAGGCACATACAGTTGCACACAGCTATGGCCACAGCACAGTCACACTCATCATAAGCAAGCAATCGGCTTTTGCATCTTTCTTTCCCATCCTAGGTATGACGTAATACCTTTCACTGCTTTCAGCCAAGCCTTCTCAGACAAAGCAGAAGTATTTCTCCAGTTTCCTGAAGTCACAATGTAAAACTCAAAGATTCTTAAATTCAACTATGTAAATGCTAAAGGCACAAAGAGTATCTTCTAGAATAACAGAAACAACACCAAATTGTACTCATTTCTAAAAATTAATCTGTAAGAAAATCTATACATTGAATCCGGGGTTTCTAATGTTTACTGAAAGCACAATTTCTTTAAATAGCCATAATGAATTTACAAAGAGTCAAGTATGTTGCACATTCACTTTACTTAGATCAGAAACACTTCAAGGAAAGAGTTGTTCTTGTGTGCAACCAACCCATCAATCACTAGAAATACTACACATGACAGAAACTGCTAAAACTCTGAATACAACACAAAAAATAAAAGTTATAAGGTTGTATTAAAGAATTTAATACAATTTAAGATGTCACATATTACAATGTATTTGCCTTGATCTCAAATTTACAGTGACTGAAATAAGTAACAGAAAAATCTGCAAACCAGTTTCATTCACAGATTAGACTGCTGTAGAAGATGATTTCCTTATGCACAGGAATTTATACAACCTGACAGCTTAGCTCCTGAAAATAACGAATTTACTCTCACAACTACCATATGAGGTAACATGAGAAAACCAAGGGGGAAAAGTTCCACTCTTTCTTTCCATGAAGAGAAGATTGACAAAGACAAGAAGAGACAGACAAGAAGAGAAAAAACATCCAGGACTGTAACATTTAACTCAATGCCTCCATGCCTGTAACGTAAACTTTGGCCCACATCCATCCAGCTACTATGTCCCAGTCATTTAGAACAGTCCTACAAACCCAGAAGAGCTGTACAGACTTAGTAAACAGTTATATTTCGGAGAAGGGTTTCTTCAATCCATGAAATTAAATGAACTCCCTGCAGCCTACTACAATACATTTCATCATTACCTTAAATAGCTCCACTTAAACGATAATTTGCGGTGCTTTTGTGCCTCTTGTCAATGACCTCCACAGCATCAGCAGTGGGAGACATCTCCTGTATAACAGAAACAGATTCCAAAAATCTGACACAGGATCTCCCTTCAACTGCTCTGCAATCTTCTCAGCACTGATGACCGTCAGTAAAGGTCTCAAGTCTTGCTTCTCCTGTAAGTAATAGCTTTTGCTTATCACTCCACTTAGAGTTAACTTTCATCCTGCAGGCTTACCTTAAAGGAGAAATTCTCCCTTAATATGTCATGTCTAGAATACTATTTATGTCTGCATTTGAAATACCTTTTTTAGAATTTTTCTTTCTTTCCTAGCCAACAAAATTTTTTATAACAGTACTAAGAGATGTAACTGTATCCATCTTCTCTCCCGTAAGGAGGAAAGTCAGTTTTCTTAAAAGCAAGACAGAAATGTTTCAAGGACATTAAATGTATCAAGGAGCGTTTTTTCCTCAAGCACTGACCTAACTGAAATAACCCCACTGTCTAGCCAAATATTCAGAAGTACTCTCTTCTCAGATACCTCTGGTCCAGATGCTTGACTCAGATTTCTGTCATTAACATTGTTTTTTTCATAAATGTTGGGTGGAAACAGAGGTCAGCTTCCTAAAGCACCATTAAGGACTGCCACAATATTTCACATGCAATAAATGCCCCAGTAGCTTTTACTCTCTACCCTTTGTATCAAAGAACAGAAAGCTGGGCTGAAAGCTAATAGAGCAACAAAACAACAGTCCAGAAAGGTCAGACCAAATGTGCACTTCCCCAGCATCCTGAAGAGCAGCAGTCAAGGAGAGAGCATTGGTAGAGTCACGTAATGATGCTCCCCAGTGCACACTCTCCAGTCCCAGGGACTTGTAGTTCAAGAGCTTCACGAGCCAAATATCCTAACATTTTATTTAATAGTAAATTGATTTTTCTTGGGTTTTTAAAAATCATCTTGGGGCACATTTTAAGCTTGGCAACATCCTGCAAAGAACTCCTGAGTTCATGGAGAAGGATTTTGACCCTCAATCTAACAGTTTTAGCTGAAGCCTCCCACTTCTTCTATTTAAAGGGCCAGTAAAGTCATGCCTCATTAACTTCCTTCCTCACACCTGATTCTTTTATAAAACTGTTTCATCCCACACCCATCAATCCTCTCCATAACAATTAACAGCTTCCCTTCCAGAGGTCACTCCACACTTCTGATCACCATTGTCAGTATCTTTCAATGTCTCATCAGTATCTTTCAACATTTCATCATCCCCAATAAGGATTTGCATGTGACAAATAATACATTAATGCCACAAATAAATGAGAAAATAGTACACTACACAAATAACTAATTAAGATTAGTTAAAAACCATTAGTTATTCTGCTGGTTACATGAAGTGCTGATGATTAAAAAAAAAAGTCATCTATGGAATAGAAGCATTAAATACCATCATGTATATGAAAAAAAAAATACACTTCATGTGGATATGATTTTGTGTTTGAGCAGGAGGGCTGGACAAGATTACCTTCAGAGTTGCCTCCCAATCTCAGACACCCTGTGAGTCTGAGATCCCACTCATCACACCCAGTACATTTTCATTAAAGAACAGTGGTGGCTCACCAGATGAGAGATGTAAAACAAACATTTTAATGACTTTTCATAAATCACCAGGGAATTTAACTGGCCATCACTTCAGTACTACATTAGTCCTCATCAAGTAGCATCAAACATAACAACGACCTCACAGAGTTTTCAAAAATGCATTCATTTTTCAAGGTAAAACAAAAGAACTTACGAAAGACTCAACCACTACCACAACTCATCATATGAACATGCACTTTGGTTTCTCCTTGGCCACAGCACTCAGAAGAGGAAACTGCCAAGCAACTACTTAATCTGAAAATAAGAAAAACAATCAAAAGGGGTTTGAAAAAGTCTGAAACTCTAAATATTACGTTATTTCAATGGAACACTACGAAATGAATCAGCCACAAGTTACTGAATTTTTACCAACTTTCAAGCTGATGTTATAGGTATCAATCCCATTTTCATAGCCATATATAGTAGATTCACTACCACACTTTCAAAATTAAGAAATATTAATCTAGCTAAAATCAAAATTACATCCAAAGAACAAAGATGTTCTCTGACAGAGGGAAGCATAGATATAAAATACACCCTTCAGGAGTCTAGTAAAGATAAGATGGGAGGACAGAGTGAAACACCAAGCAGATGATTCACCACAAGATACTGCCCCACAAACTTAGCAAACTGAACTGCACAAGTACAGCTCAACACCAAGAATTACAGTCTCCAAGGAAAATGAGCTTTACAAAAGGTGAAACAACAAAAAGTATTTTCTTAGGGTGCACACCAAAATATTTTCAACCCAATACATCCTCTTGACAGTACCTTAATAAACCAGCACAACTGACTACAGGCTGTGTGAGCTCTTCTGCCACATCCATCAACGCTCATGCAAGTGTTACCTGACTTCAGGTGGACAAACAATTATGGCATTTAACGTACTATTTATTCCCAAACATTTATGCCATCAGAGGATAAGAGCAAGCATAAAAAAAATTAGGTACTCTACATTTATTCCACAAACAAGATACAGACTATGCAAATTCAAAATACTTCACGCTGAAACCTGAGCCAAAGACTTCTATGACCTGTTCCACCATTGGAGTTATGTGGACCAGCAATCTCCAGCAAAGAGAGAGCTGCAACTTAACACACAGATAGTCACTACTGAATTGACCACAGGCTAAGAACTGGCGTTACAAACACCACCAGCATCCCAGTACCAGCTTGAGGCATAAAAGTCCTCCATAACACATGCTCAGAATGCAGTTATGCCAACAGTCTCACTACTGACAAAACCTGTCTCTCTCTGGGGAAGGAATGTTGCTGGATAACGGAAAGGGTGGTAGAGGGAAGAGTGCTAGGAGGATACCTACATCTGCATGCTACAGACTGTCAGGCTGACAAGACCACAAGTTATTTTCCACTGTGCTCTCCCCGTACAAAAGCCATGAAATTTGTGTGGTGAAACGTGTTCCTACACTGTTGCCTGTTCATTACTAAAGTTATTTCTGTTGGAAAAGAAGCTGTCATAAAAAAATGCTATTTATACTGCAAACAAAAATTAAAATTTGTAGGTGAACTAACAAAAGAAGTCAGGAGCCCAGGTAGACTTTCAGCCAACAGAGACTGCACAACAGTGGTTTTCTACATGCTTCGGTTGACTCAGACACATTATATCAGCCTCTGCTCCAGACACATGCCCTTCATCACAAGTTGATCTCATCCAAGCACTAGATAGCCACTGCAGCAGTACAACTCCACAGAACAACAAACAGGCAGAAGCTGTTTCACCCATACACTCTTGGTATTTAAAGCCTGGCTGTCCAAACTGGACTTAACACCACTACTCCTTTCCACAACACAAGTCTTCAATATTCAATATTCAGTATTAAAGCTCAGTAGGTTGCCTCTAGCAATAAAACATGGTTATGATGCAGGAAAGTAATGTGTCAGGACCCTCTCTTGAAACTCTACTTAACACTTTCACGGTCCTCACCAAATGGACCAGCTGAAGATAGGGTTAACATAAAAAATGCACTCTGCAAGACTGCACACTGGACACCCCTTTTATGTTTCCGTTTGAATTACCAGTTGCTCTGAAAAGAACTTTTTGCTGGCTTGTCAGATCTGGAGTACTGCTATAGTGACAGAAGCACCACTTCCAGACAGCAGCACCCTCAGCCAAAGACCACTCACGCTAATGGAACAACGCTTTGAATTCACTGGGCTATGGATCAAGCCTTCACAACCTAGTGACAATGGCAGATATGTTAAGAACCCTCTAAGATAAAAATAGTCCCCCTGTTAGAGAAACAGTGGTAAGAAAAATTAGGGAAAAGTTCTCTAGCAATTCAACAGTAATAAGACTTTTCAGGAAATGAATCTGTACCCAAAAGTTATACAGTTCAACAAATACTATTACAGGGAAAAGGTAAAGTCAGGTAGGTAATGCAATGTAACTGCCCACACACTGTATGATCTCCACATTGGAGGCCAACCATTACCCACGTCACTGAACTTTCAGCTCCTGCTATCTACTGCTGCATTAAATGTAACCTGCAAAAGATAAGCTCTTGCTATTGTTGACGTTAAACACCATGACAGATCTAAAGGGCAGAGTTCATAAGGGTAACTGTACTTTTCTTCACTGCTCTGGAGACATGGTATGACAGCAAAACACACAGCATTAATTTAGGTGTTTTCACACACTCCAGTTTTCTTACAAATCAATTGCTGAAATAGAAGGAATAGATGGATCCTTTGTTTTGTCATGCAGACTACTGCAGACAATCAAAAGCAATTATAAGAGTGCAGGAAAATAATAATAATCAAATAGCATGGCTATACTCACAGTTGGACTTTCCACTTTGCAATGGGTGCATCCTCACTTAGGCTCCCTGTACTGGTGAATACAGTAAAGCATGTGAACTTCAAAAAGATCTTCAAAGCCAAAGGTGGACCTCTGTAACTGTGCATTATAGGATTATCACCTGAGTGCAAAGCAGTGATCTGAAGCTACTAAGACTACTAAAATGAATGGAAATTCATCAGTGTTCTGCTATGCTTAACTCACACACACACTGCTACCACGCAGTACCTCCACCGTGGAGATGTAGAACATCCTGACAGCACAAGAAAACTTGCTCCTTTGGCAAGAGGCAGCAACCAAGAAAAGACAGTAACACCCAAAACACCATATGTTTCTCAACCAATACAAGCACCATGGTTCTAACCCTTCGAACCTCTACAAGGTCTAAACTCAAATGGTACAATCAAGAGATGAACAAAAGGAATCCTGCATATTTCTCCTGCCTTGCCTCAAACTTTTCACCAACTAAAACTAGAACCTTATATAATGAGACCAAAGGGACATCAATAGTCAGTTTAGTCTATTCTCCAATCTAAACCATACAGCAGTCTTTCTCAATACAAACCTGTTCTTCATAGCCACCAGTAAAAGACTTCTTAAAATACTATTTTTACTGTGAGAAATGTTAAAAGCTTAATCAATGTTTTCCGTGATGAAATTTAATCCCATTTCAACCTGCCCATCACGGTCACTGAAAATAGCATTTCCTTCCTACAAATCTTTTAAATACTTGAAATCTCTTGCATACCCCTTAAACTCCTCATCTCTTGCCAAAATAACTTGGATTTTCTTCCACATTTATGAAGTTGTTTCCTCGAACTGTGATCACTTCATTTCTCTACTCTGAACTCTTTCCAAGTGGTCCAAATTCTTCTTGAATTTTGGCACCCAAAACAGATGCTGTCTACACACTGACTGTATACCAACAGCAAATAAAGCCAACGGATTTAAACTTTACATCTCTCAGACAATACTCCTGTTTAAACATCCCAGGAAGATATTTGCCTTTTCTGCAAACAGCATGACACTGACTCATGTTCAACTTGTGATCCAGTACACCCCCAGGTCCTTTTTCTAGTAGCTAACCAGTTATTCCTCACCCTGCATTTCTACAGCTGGCAATTCCTGCCTAAGTGCAGTATTCTGCATTTGTCCCTATTGAATGCCATGCTATTTTTGAGGTTATTTTGAACTCTCATCATGTCCTCCAACACATAGGCCCTGAGAATTTAATAAGTACATTTAATCAGCCAGCTGACTGATGTTTTCATTAAAGGCAACTGTACCCAGGACAGAACCCTTCAACATAACCTCTCCTTTTAACACCGAATCGTTAATTACAGTTCTCCAAATAGGATCATCTACCCCCAGATCATGCCTCCATTTACTTATGAGACCATTAAAACGAGGCAAACCTTATTAAATAAACAGATCAATCAATCAGGAGACAGAACTTCCACTGCTTCTGCCAGAGCCACAGAGCCTTCTGCTCTGCAGTAAAAAGATAGTAAGACTCTGGACGCAATTGCTTTTCCCACAGATCAGTTCATTCCGCTGTATCTTCCAAGCACTTGCAAATTGAATGTTTGCTTACCAATCTCAACTCACAGAAAAAACTGAGACTAAAACAAAGAGAACTGTCAGATTTCAACTTTTCTTCCTCATCTCTCTTCCACTGTAACTGTCTGAAGACTCATCCTTCACCAGTCTTCTAGTACTTCTGAGTATTTCTAAACAACACGTTTGAGCTGTTTTGAGAACTGTACAGTGCAGCTTATCAGCGCCAGCAGACACAGAAACATCTAGGGACAGTACACTGTAGTGTAAAATACTACCTTATCACAAGTAGTAATAAAATTAAGCTTCTGCACGACACTATGTGAAAGAAGACAAGCAAAACAGGCACTAAGAACTTCAAATGTTCTGCACCTTCTGTAGATACATACCCTCCCAAGTGAGACATTTCCCAATCTTCTTCCTACTACTAATGTACTTTCAAAGGCTTTTTTGCCTCTTTCTAGTTGCCATTCCATTTGCACTTTGGCCTTTGCAATATCTGCCTCTACTAAACTTTTATACAGGTTCTTCATAATGTGACTTATTTTCACATCCTACATGTATTTCAATCTTGCCTCCAAAGTCAGTAAAAGCTCATAATGTAAGCTGGTACTTCCTCTGCTCAAAATCCTTTCCAGTACGCTGTTCTATCTCCTACCCCTTAAAAGAATCAAGAGCTTTGCTTTCACAGGCCTTGCCATTTATCACCTTTCATTTTGTCATCTTCTAGCTAGAACAAAATCTGAAGGAGTTCCCATTTTTGTTGCTGTATGTACCCTCTAAACTGAAAGTATCACCATCATATAACTTTGCTAAAGGTCAAAAAATAAAGAGTGGGGTATTTTGATTTTGAAGGATGGTCTTTTAGTCCTAAGTACCACATAAAAATCTCAATCCAACTAAAAAGTAATGGACTTGCTACCAGTTCCAGTACCTCGTCCTCTTCCAAAGAGCTGCTTTAAGATGAACGGTGCAACGCCACAATTCTAATAAACCAGAACCACAAAAAAAAAACCAAAAAACAGCTAAATTCTTTCAAATGAAAAGCACAATGAAAATACAGAATGAATGCAAAATGAAGGTAATTCTGATAAGACTGATAGGATTACAAATGCCATTGACACTGCACCACTTCAGAGCACATTGCTAGATTCCATGGTCAGAAGGACCCCTTCCCAATCCCAACTCACACACAGAGCCCTATGAAGACAGTGCTGAAGTGGTACATTTTAGAAAAGGAGCAGCAAGGTACAGCACTTCAGCTTCTTGTGTAGACACATCCCTAACTTCTGAACAGAAACTGTGAATCACCCATCATTTTTATTTAAGCCTGCCTTTCATCAACCAAAGATTAAAGTTTACAGTCTTATTTCAATCAGGAATAAAGGTGTCAGACTTGGAGCTATAATACAACCACAGTTTACTACAAAATGAACTTTTGTTCTCTGCTACACAGATTATTTAACAAAGGAAGCAGCTTTTTTATGAATGAAAACTATTTTTAGCTCATTGTGTAACAGTGAAAGGGAAACATTTTAGCATTACTGTTATTTAAAACATTTCTTTTCAATGCTTAATTGTGAAATTAGGATTTTTTGGACTAGGATTTGTTTTGTATGAACTCTAACATGCTGAACATAATTAGACCCAAGCACTAGTCAGAATGTTGGGGCTTTTTCACCACTGAAAGTACACAAAACCTACTCATCTGCACAACAGCACAACTCCAGACCCAAAGCAGGTTTGACCACATCAGATGCCATGCTGTGGAGACCAGTAATCCCTGCCCAAAAAAGCATGCACTTCAATATAAGCTCTGTTCTCCAATGCAATTTTTGCAGACATTTGAAAGGTGAGTCTAAACACACGCTGCACAAGCATTTTCATATTACATTGATATTGTCTGGGCACTGAGAAAATTAAATCTAAGGAAACCTTTTTTTCCTAATTTCCAAAACTCAAAGTATTAGAATAATTAACTAAAGGACTTTGTTTCATAAGGCAACAAAGGAATGAAATCTCTTCTCTCCATGCCAGCTACCATCAGGTTCATACCACACAGACATTAAATAAGGAAAGTGTTACAACCGTTCTCCCTGGCCTGCGCAGCACTAAACTCACACATTTATCACACCAGAAGTAATAATTTCTACAACAGACCTTGGACAAGCTAAGTCAAAGTAATCCCTTGTTGCAGATTTCTGTTGTTTACAGAAACAAAGCAAACGGTATCTGAAACTTTCCAGAAAAAGGAACAAGGGTGCAATGGTCAAAATGCTTGAGGAAAACCTGACCTTTCCATGTCAGATTTCCTCTATGACCTGGGTAACCCACTTGGACTTGGCTTTAACAATAAAAAGGTATTTTACTCACACAGAACAAATGGAATTTGTCTCCTTATGACTGAAAATCTGTGTCTTGTTGACTGTTTTATACTCCACACAGAAGACAGTGAGGATACTACCTCCTCAAGGCAAACAAGAAAAATTAATCTGAGGGTTCCATGTCAATACAGGGGTTTTTTTAATTTGTCTTCAGAAATAATTTATTAGGACCACAGCAAAATAGCTTGTCTGATGCACCATGCCTGTCACATGGGACACTAGCAGAACAGGACTGAATCACAAAGTTTCTCAATCACTCAGCCATCATGATGCAATTTCCCTTCCTGCTCAGCAGCCCCCGCACTCCCTTGCCAGGCACTGCAAGCTGCCTGACCAGGCACTAGGACCTTTCATCCCTCTCTCTCCATGTTAGGGATGAATCGGGTCCTGCCCAAGTCATGAAGTCCTCCCCAGAGCAGAAACAAACGAAATACAGGAATAGACACTTGATTCTAGAAGACAATCAACAAAAAAATTAAGGGCTGAGAGCATAATGACCTCAAAGTCCAGAAAGCACTACTGGAGGCACCACTGCTCCTGGGAGGTATTCAGGAAGGTGGCAGCTGCTGTCCAGCACCTCTGCTGGAGAAAAGAGTCTGCAGAACTGCTCAGATCCCTTTCACTGTTTTTGCCTCCCTGTGTCATGGGCAGTCAGCTTTGGCTAAAACCAAAGTTAACAAGAACATCTCTCCTACTCATTTTCTGAAGCACTTTACAAGCTGATAATCTTGGAGCACCTCAGTTTTTCCCTGCTGACCGAGGTGCTCACACTGGACCACTCCATGCTGAGTCCAAAGTTTATGCAGTATATTTTCTTTAAACTTTGTAAAAATATATTTGTAATTAGGTAACAAGAAAAAGCAGCTTACAAGAGTAGCAGTATGTAGCCCTCACTGTCATGCCACATACCAAAAGAAACACCCCCTCAGTGTATGTGCAGTAAAGACCTACTGCTGTCACCCAGGACACTGTCACACGGACATTAAGTTTATGAGGGCCTGACTTATACCACAGAGTAAATTTAAATAATGCCAAAAAAAAAAAAAAGCTGTTTCTTCACAGGTTCAAGAAAATCAATATTCTAGAGGTCATAACAGTGTTGTACAAAAATCAGTTTTACTTGAAGAAAAAGTAAAAGTAGCAATTATTTCAATGGCACCGATGGCAGAAAAACATTGCTAACCTGTCTGAAGAGCCAGTGTGTGGACAAATCTCATACATACAACGTCTGAGTCACCTACAATAAAAAAAAATTACAGTCAGGGTAATGAATAGGCTAAGTGAAACGTTACCTGGATTGCCCTTGTCAGGAAAATACCGTACAGTCCTAATGAGTGCATACTCCAAAAAAAACACATTAACCAACTCTAACGCTGGAATAAAACACTCAGCAACTTCAAACAAAGAGGAAGCAGCCAGCCAGCATGGCCAGACAACCCTCAGCACTCGTGTTAGAACAGTTTGGAGTTCACCATCTCCCACTGCTGGAGGCTGTGTTATCTCAGCTTCCTGAAGGGCTCCAAAACTGTCTACCAACCACAGCACCTGAAGGGACACACTGATCCCAGCAGGCAAGCCAGAGCACTGGTGGTAGCAGCAAGCTTTCAGAGCCAATACTGCAGATACTCAGCAAGTTCTTCTTCACCTTAAATACCAATTCCGTTTCAATTTTCAGTGTTTAATCCAGCCGGTAGCTGTTTACCCCTGGACAAGCATAAACAGGCCTCCTCTTAGGGATGACGCAGTGGCTGTCAGAGGTGCTTGCAGTGTGAGATCCCCGTCTCCAGAGCTCCGCGGATAGACAAGCACCCGGTAACCTTTGTCAGCAGCAGCAGAATGCACTGACTCATGTGCCGAAAAAAGGATGAGGCACACTGAGTCCTCATCCTGTGCCGGGAAAGTTTTTCTATGGTGCAGGAGCACCGACATTCCGCACCGGCCCCGGCACTGCAGCACACGCTGACGTGTGCCCGGCCAGCGGAACGCGCTCGGCACCCGGGACCGCGGGCCCCGCCGGGAGCCGGGCTGCGAGCACGGAGGGAGCGCCACGGGAGCGCTGCCCGAGGGCTGGAGACTCGCCGGAGGGAGCCCCAAAGCCCGTGGCGGGCCCGGGGCTGCGCGGGGGGGCCGGGCCGGCGCGCACGTGTCCAGGAGTTGCCGGGCGCCC
>VXAY01001101.1:2018480-2049217 GCA_013399855.1 Oxyruncus cristatus | reverse complement strand
GGGACTTGGCTATGGGGGGACATGGGGATATGGACATGTGGGTATAGCGACATGGATATGTAGGGACATGGGCATGGGGACATGAATATGGGGACTTGGCTATGGGGGGTACATGGCTACAGGGACAAGGCCATAGGGACATGGCTATGGGGACATGGCTGTGGGTAACATGGATATGGGGACATGAATATCGGGACATGGATATGAGGACTTGGGTATGGGGGACATAGCCATGGAGGGACAGGGCTATGGGGGAACAGCTGTGGGGAGCTCTGTGGGGCAGGACAAGGGGTCTCTGAGGCAGTGGGGCTAGGGGTGGGGGTCCCTGTTGGACATAAGTAGGACAATGCTGGAGATCTCAGACAGGGATGGCAGTGGGTGTTGGGCTGCAGGGCTTCAGCCCAGGGTGGGAGCAGAGGCACTTGAGGGTCCCCCAGGCCACGTGTGCCAGCCATGGGGTGTCCTGCAGGCACTGGGGGCTGGATGTTGCCCCGAAAAGCTGCAGGGAAGACATTCCTATGGAGTCAGGGCCAGCTCCTCCAGTTACCCTCCAGGGCTACCTCTAGTCTTCCATTGCCATGGGATGGGGAACAGCACCTGGCCAAGACCTTTACAGCCGCTGTTGGAGGAACATGCTACACCCAGCACAGGCATTCTCACCGTGGTGGGATTGACAGCCAACCAAGGTGCCAGAGGAGCAGGACACTGTGATAAATGTGACCGCTACATATGTTACATTGTGGTAAGAGAGGATGGATCAGCTCATGGAAACCCATGTAAGGGATGAGCGCCCTGGGCAGAGGCACCACCCGCCAAGGGGCTCCATCGCAGACCCAGCTCAGCTGTGGGACATGACCCAGTCGCCCCAGGTTAAAAAAGATACTGGGTCATTCAGCTTCTCTTCCCCTCAACCTGACAGAAGTGCCAAGGGGTCTTTCCTATTGTCCAGTCTACATCTGCTTTTCATAACCCATCTGTGCTTCTATCAACTGCCTTTGCCATCCACTAATGAGATGCTTCTCTGGAAACGTAGCGGTGTCCAAGGAACGTGCCCAGCACTCAGCTGCCAGCTGTTCAACTCTGCTGTGTCACTGTGCTCCACGGCATGCTCTGCTGAGACCTGTGTGCACTTTGCTCTCAGTGCCTAGAAGCCAGGGTTGAAATTTAAAAAATTTGCATAGCTGAGAAGTGCCCAGCCAAGAAAGCCAACGGGGGTGGCGTGGCCAACAGCCCACTCCTTCACTGTCCCACCAACTTACACATATCTACAGTCCCTGTGTCAGAAATTCTCTTTACTACTTTCTGGTAACATAAAGATAATCAATACTGTAAGGGCAAGAAGGGGCTCATGTGTGACTTCACTAAACATGCCCTCAGACAGGTTAAGTTTTCAGATGCATCAGTTAAATATTTTAAAGAGCACCATAAATAATTTAGGGGATCTGTAAACCACAATAGGTAGGGTCTATATTTATTTGCACACAGTGCTATTTTTTTCCTCCATTACAGATTAAGGGAGCCATTGACTCTTACATCTCATTGCATCCAACCCCAGCAGTGACTGAACAGGGGTTACATCCACCTGGCAGAGCATCATGTCCCCAGCAGCACTATTGGCTTCCTGTGCCAGCTCCAGTGATCCCACAGCTCAGGGGTGAGTCAGCCCAGCACAGGGATCCAGCAGGAAATTCTGACAATAATGAAAAGAAAATACACATTTTTCTGTTGGCCCACTGAGAACTGATTCACTGGGCAGGCATGTAACCACTATTTAAGGGAATGAGAGGAAAAGAAAACGAGAAACAAAACTGCCCCTTTTACCAGCCACTCACACATCAGGCATAATGCTGAGCTGCTGTGACTCAAATCAGAACGGTCGCCTTCTTCTACTCAAAAAAATTATAAACATCTATTTTCTGTTAATGTGCTAACTCTAGTAACTGCCACAGTTCAGTTTTCTGTTGGTTGCACACTTCATTGATCTCCTCACCACTCTTGCCAAAGGCTTCTGTCAGCCTGGCCAAGCCTCTGTTGCTACTTACCTGGGACATGTCAGTTACTGGTTTTTATATAATGACTCAACAGCTACTTCCTCTGATTCTCTGGAAATTCAGTGATACAGTATTTGTGGAGAAATCAGTACTAAGTGTTTGGTGATCTTCTTAGGCAACTTTTAAAATACTTTTGCATGCAATTTTAAAGATGGGCAGTGGTTTTCATTCACTCTGGTTACAAGCGGACGACAAAAATATCTCCAATTAAATGTGGGGACGTTGTTTTGTCCATTTTCCAAACAAAGAACAGAAAAAATTACTGAATAATTTCAGCTTTTTTTGGCACTGAATTGTAATTGTCATCATCCAACATCCAACCTAAATCACTGCTAGGATTTTCTTTGTACCTCAAGGAAATGTCACTGGGTGATAATGAATGGTACCGGCCGATACCTTTTCACTGAATTTCCCTAATTAATTACCCCTTTTACAAATGGCTAAACTACCCATTGCTATCAGCTTGCCAAATTCCCATCTATATATGTCTTTATTTTGGCCTATTCCTCCCCTTTTGAGCAGGATGTATCATTTTAAAATTAGAAAAACCTCCTTTGATGTCATTAAAATTGTGACCATTTGAGACATCTAACAACACATTGACGAAAGACTCCCCCAGTTTCCATTTGGATCCCACTGATGTATTCCCTTAGGCTCACTTTTGCTCACAACTGCTTTTAGCCTTGCGAACTTGCTAGTAGTGTCCCCCATAAAGTCATAGGAAGGCAGGGAGATTGAAATTGGTACTGTTCCACCTGGATATTGGTGGAAAAACAGGGGTAAAACACATAAGCAGAAATAGCTTTCTAGGTCATACAGACCCAGAAATGACTACGATGAGGAGAAGCCAAGGAGATTTTTTTTCTGAGTGAAGTATTAACTGGTAAAAAGAGCCTATCATATGACTCAAAGAAAAAATATTGTGAAGTTATTAGTGCTATTAAACAGAAGCTCTTTTTCTGCTGTTCCCTATTAGTAAAAGGAATTAAAAGGTTTGCTTTGATACATACATTTCTATGTTCTTCATAAAAATTCCTTCAGTAATTTTCAATTAAAGATTAATTTCTCATCACATTTTTCAACCCATTGCATATTCTAGTGTATTATCTTTATCCCCATTAGAAGGTTTCCCCTTAACACCTAATTGCTTTTCTTTTTCAGTCGCTGGCAAATTTGAACTCATTTATTGCTTCACAAACCTCAAACCATGCAGGCTTTTATTAACTCAGAGATTAATTTTTGTGGTTGGCACGTTCCCTGCTTTCCAGCTCTCTTGGCTCTGTACTGCTGGAAGTGCCTGGCAACCTCCGCTCTCCTGCAGCATCACTGGCTGCAGCTTCTCCAGGGAAGGGACGGGTCACAGGGCATCATGAGTTATTTCCAGGTATACACTAAGAAATCACAGTGCTTTTAAAGCATCAGGTGTTTAACCTGGTAGAAACAAGGAAAGAAAATAAATTGTAAGAGAAATTACAGGAGAAACCACAGTTTTTCTCTGTTTAGTTCACCTTAGTGAGACTAGTTAGCGGGAAATGAGCCAGGCAGCACAATCCAGCACTGTCACTGCTTCTGCAAGTGTTATGGCTATTCACAGCCCGTGTAATTCCTCAAGACTTTGCTCAGTACTGTAGGAGGAGGGAAGCAGCTTGGAGCTTAAAGACAGAAGGAGCAGTAAGTCCTGCAGCCTTTCTTAACAGGCTTCCGATGACTATTTCGATTGCACAGTTACATGTATTCCACCTGAACCTGGTCTGGGTACAAGTCCCACAATAAAACTTACAACTCCTGTGACCAGAACATTTTTTACACATGACATTTCTTGAGTGCTCTCTCCCACCACCTTTTCCCCAGTGTCCAGGGCGTACGCCGTGTTTTCTACATCCAGCTTCGCCCCACCAAACCCTGCGCTCTCCCAGGTGAGGCTGAACAGTGCTCATTAAGTGTACAGCATTTAGTGACTCTCAGACTGACTAATCACATTTTATGTGCTTTCCCTGTCTGACTGAACCCACTGTTATCTCTCATCTATAACTGTAAATCCTTTAGGGCAGAGAACAGTTGCTACCTGTTGTATATTACCTTGCTGAGGGGAGCCAAGGATTTTATGTACTTTGGCAATAAATAGCATAAATATCACTTTGCTCTGAGAACATTTGCTAAGCTTTTCTCCTTTGCACATGGTTTCTGAATCAGCCAGGACAAGAACCTATCTGGAGATCACATTTTTGCGTATGAAATCTATCTTGTGCCAAAACTAAGATATCCAAGTAGAAGAGAAAATAAATCAAAACCTACTGTTTATTTATTCAGTCTCTTTAATGTGTATATGTTCGCGTGTTCCACCCTGCCTTTTCTGGTCGGGCTGTATAAATATGTGCCTCAGCTCAGAGGAGGTTATGGGACCCACCTCTGCAGTGCAGAGGCTCCCAGCTGGCCACATCTGGTCCCAGATGCTGCAAGCACACCCCTGCTAGCCCTGCGCCACCAAGCCCTCCCAGGGGACAGCTGTGGGGCCTCCTGTGGGACACCTTTGGCTGTGTATGTTTGCCTTTCTTGGCAAGGGTGTTACATGCTTAGGGGATGAAATCCCCTTGGCCCACTCTCTCTAATCCCCATATATCCTTAGGCAAACAAAAAGAGCCTCATAAGAAAAGGGGCTGAGAGTGCATAAAGCTCCATGCCTTGGCTGTGTGTTGACATGACATTCCTCCTCCTACCTTTATTTCTTTTCCCTGACCTGAGCTGCTTGCAGGCTCTGCCAGCTGAGATTTTCAAGTTCAGTAGGTTGGCAACAGCAGTGGCATCCCTGCCATGCTGGGCTCTCGGACATGGCATGGGGTCTGCACGGGAACATCTGACTCTTGAACTGAGTGCTGGACCACATGAACACACAGAAAGGAATTCAGTGACCCACTGAATGGCGCTTAGCAATTTGCAATTATAGTTTCACTCTTCAAGATGACTCACGTGCAGTTGAAAGCCATAAGTGTTTAGAAGTCTCTTTTGAAAGCTCTTTAAACTACTTTGGCAAGCCTGAGTTGTTGAACAATTTATTATCACTTCTCTGCCAGATGAGCTTGTGAAACAGCTTAAAGGGCAAATTGTACAAAGTGCCCAAGATTGTTACAGATTAAGTTTCTTTTCTCTTGTGCCACCCAACCCTTTTTCCCGTTTCCCAGACATCCAGTTTTTCTCAGTTTAAAATAGCCTGGCTAGTAATTTCCATTACAACAGCAACATGTCTAATAAGTCACATGTCTTCAGCAGCAGAGGGAGAGGAGAATTCACTGCTCCATTTACTTGAACAAGATCTTAAAAAGTCACTTCTTATCGTAATGAAATAAATAATACTGTGCTTTCCCATTCCACTTGCTAGCTCAACGACTGCCATGGGAAAAAGTCTCCAGATTACTTCTTAGGTCCTTTAAAGACTACCCCCTCCCCAGAAGTTACCTTCCACTCTCATCTCCTGGCTCCCTGCTGCCACAAATACATAACAGAATCACTGTGCAGCTACTTGGCACACCCTTTTTGTTGCTGGTTGTCCCTGTCCCCTTTCCCTTCTTCCTTTTCTTAAATAATGGAGAAGTCTTTCAGTCAGTAGGACTGTCAGCCTTTGCCTAGCCCACATCATACTTAAAGAAAAGTGGGATCTGAGTGCCTTTTCCTGCTTTCACTCCTCCACCATATTATTTCTTAACGCTGCCATGCAGCACACACACAGAAGCTCACTGATGGATTGTCCCCACCAATGACACCAGTCTCGTGGTGGCTTGCACAGGGTTTGTCACATCCAGTCCGTGGACTGGACTGAAATCCTTGGGCACCACATCAGCACTGGTGATGGCAACAGCAGAGCAAAGGCTGCCACATTATGAAGGAGGGTTCAGTTAGGCAGCAGTTTTTCCAGTCACAGGGAAAAATTGCCAAGGGGTCCCAGTAGGTACCTGCAAAGCTTCTGACTTCACGGGGAAGTACTCCAGAAGATGGGGGGAGTCCCACCTACACCAATGGACATCGTAAACCCTACACAAGGTAACCTATTTACAGCTAAACTACCCTGGGACAGCTAAAAAAAAAATAAAGCAACTATTAAACAGAGCTAAAAAAAAAAAATATGCATGCAAACCTTGAATGTGTGACTCTTGAGAAACCGTCAGTTCTACCCAGCAGAGTACAACTGGCAAAGGGCAAGTGCTTGTGCATTTATTATTTGGCCGCAAGTATTCTACTGTGAAATGAATCTGCCTCTCACTGCCCACCCAGCACAGAGGAAAGATTCAAGCTCTCTGGCAACTTTCCTAGCTGACAAAGGCAATATCCTCTCTAGCTGAAAAATGCACACACACTGCTAATGGATCTCGCCATCTAGCAGCCCAATGTTTTGATTTTGTGATAGAATTGCTTGAAAATAAGGCCTTTAATATCTCTATTGTTGTATATTTCTCCCTCAAAGTATGTTTAAAGGACTTAATCAGACTCATTTCCTTAATTTCCAGCATATCTCTGAAAATGTATTATCCCAGGCTGATGGCATCAAAGAGTGAATTAGGAATAAAGCCAAGTGAATAAAAACAAAGATATTTCCTTTCAGTTACTGTGCAGCCTTCACAGGCTGCAGAGCATTAAAGCTGCTGAAATACCACTGTCACATTCTTCAAGACCTGCAAATTAGTGTCTTGCTCTTACACCCTCAGTAGGAAGCGAGGATACAATCCCTGTTACACTTTGTCCAACAAAGCTGTGCTGTGATGAGCAGCTTTAGATGTGTGGTACTGGAAAAATGTCTTTGAACTATTGCTGTTTGGGTTCCCAGTTTCTGAGACATATTTATCATAACAAAGTTCCCCGTACTGAACCAAAATAAAAACCCTAGATTTGATTTTTATAGCATATGGAACTCCTGATTTCACCTTATGTCCTTCAACATCACTTGCGGAGAAGCAGCAGATCTTGCAGCCATCCTGGGCCAAGGTCATGGTTTTGATCCCCATACGGGCCATTCACTTCAGAATTGGACTTGATGATCCTTGTGGGTCCCTTCCAACTCAGAATATTCTGCGATTCTGTGATCAGGGAGCCAAACACAAATCTCCCTATTACTGCTGTGCCACTGAAGACTGCAATATGGGCAGAGCGGGAGGCATTTGATATCCACAGCTTCTTCAGGTCTTAATCACAGATCCCAAGCCAAGATGGCCCTGTCCTGCCATGTTAAGGAGCAACTCTAAACCTTGCTGTGCCTGGAGACTGGACACAGTTACAGCAGTGTGGTCCAGGGCAGATCAAGACCAAGAGTTATCAGGAAAGTGACTTAGGCAACCTTGTTCTCACAGCACCTCCTAGGAAACCTCTGGCAGACCAGTGGTCAGTCCTGTTACAACAAAACAGAGCACTGGGAAGCCTTTCTTCTGCTTCGTGCTCTCCAGAGCAAGGCTGGGCTGTGCCTTGCTTTCAAGACAGGACAGGGGCCGAAGCCTGTGTGCAGCTCTTCCGCCTGAAATGGCGCCTTGGAGAACGAGGCAGGTTACACTGTCTAGTCATTTGGCCCACCATCAGTCATCCTCAAAAACTTTTTCATCTCTGTTATTTCAACAAAATGGGCAAAGTCCAAGAGGTCATTATGGTCTGAGAAGTTATGCTTCTACAAGGCCTTCTGACGCCACAGAGGCTCCCTGTTTGCCCTGCAGACTGGCAGCATCACTGCCACTGGGACTGGCGTGCCCTGCCTGCATGGCCCGGCACCAGCTGGACCAGAGCAGGAGCCTAATGAGCTGACGGGCAAGGAACATCTTGTGCAAGGGCCAGAGAAGATCAGCTCCCCCACGAGACACTGAAAAGCAGTTTCTAGGGCAGGCAGAAAATCCTGGGAACACAAACAGCACAGTCTGGTAGTTGGGATGTCTTAACTAGGGGTACCGCATGCTGGGCACAGCATTCCAAGATTCCTGCTTGTGAAAGGCTTGGAGAAACTCCGGGTTACCTGCTGCAGAGCTCCAGCCTGGGGTTTCTTTCTCCATGTCTCCTCCCTTCCTGAGTTTCCCACGCGAGGTAGGGGAGCATTCACAGCGTGGAAGCCCAGTTCCCCCACTTTAGAGAGGCTGCGTTTGCTGTCAGGCAGAAGCACCCCAGAGTGCCAGGCAGGCTGAGCAGCAGGCAGACCTGCATGAACAGGGAGCTCCCAGGATAGAGGCAGCGTGCACAAACCGGCTTTACAAAACACAAGGCAAGATTGTGTTTCATGCTCATTTTGCTTTTCTGAAACTGCTGACTTTAGAATTTATCTGTGTTCTCTTTGCTCCCTGCTTTCCAGGGCACACCGCTTAGGCTCCCTCCATCTCTCCAGCCTTTCCTTGGCAAGAGCCAGGCCTGGAGACAGTGCCGCAAAGAAGCCAGGGAGGACAGTTACTTGCTGACCCAAGCCCATGGTTTCCCTGCCCAGCCATGGCAGCACCATGGCAGACCTCACAGTGCTGCAGCCTGACAGAGATGAGCAGCTCTGGGCTTTCTCATTCCCCAGCCCTTGCCAGATATTTCCACCATGCTGTCCCTTCCAAGGTTCTGGAGTGTGGTAACTCCAAAGCCACTACTTCGAAGTAGCAGCTAATGCTGAAAGAGAAGCTGCAGAATCCTTTCCACCACCCATTGCCCTTTGGGGTCCTTTCTTCTGTACTTGTAAGGTATTAACGTAAGTAAAGACTAATTACTATTGCAGCTCCACCCGAGCAAACAAGCTCATCGGCCTCCCCTGGACAGGTCATGCCCTGACAAACGCCTGGCTGCCTAATTGCTCCAGACAGCTCTTGGGGCTCTGCAGACACCTCGAGTTCCCGGGCGTGAGGAGACAAGCGGATGCTGAGTAGCCGTGGGGAGCAGCAGCTCTCCAATGCCTGCCCCAGGCTGAGCAGGCGGCAGCGTGTTCGTGGTGGCGGGGAAACCCGAGGGGAGGACTGTGCAGGGAGCAGGGGTGCTTGTGTGACAGCACGTCCCCTCTGCTCACACAGGTGTGCAAAGAAACGCGCCCACGCACCAGTGCCCTGCACTGGGGATTCCCGCAGCCTTCCCTGGAGATAACACAGCACGGGCTGTGCCCATGGAGAGCGTTCTTGGGGCCCTTGAGGGCTTCATCCCAGACACTCCAGCTGCAGTGCCTGACATCCAGCAACCTGCCTGTATCGTCCTTCCCTCCTGTCCACAGCTACAGAACCAGCAGAGATGATCAACAACAGAGGTGTCCCCTGCAAGCCCAAAGCAGATGAGCTCCAGACACCCCACAGAGCAGATGATACCCAGCAAACATACTGAAACCATTAGGTCTGCCCAAACCTGACCTGGTGCCAACCCTGCCCCTGGCCAGGCTGGTGACCTTGGCTGAGCACATCATCCCCTGCACACCTCTTGGGGAGGGGCAGCTGAGCAGGCAGATGTGGCTGCAGCCCCTCAGGAAAAGCCTCCTTTAAACCTGCACCCAGTCAGAGCATTCCCACCCTGGCCATTGTTTTGGGAATGGCTGGAAAATGTCAGCAGGGCGCTGGGTGCGGGTGGGGGGTCAGGAAAAAGGAAAAAGAGATGATTAGGGTTTTTTTTTATATCAGCCAATAAATTATATTAACTTTTCCATTGACCTTTTGTTGGGTCACTTTATCAGACTGGTGAATGTGGTTCATGAAGATAATATTATTCTCAGACTTCAAACTGTGCAGAAAGTGCATCCCAAGCAATATGCCAAAATGGAAAAGTCAGCTCTGCCAGAGGGTTGTGCTGCTCATTACTCTCCTGAGGAAGGCCAGATCCAGCACCTACAAATATTGTATATGTTATAAAAAAGGGTCTGGTTCCCAGGGAGGCTGGGAATTGCATAAGGTCTAGCTTTGTCAATGGTGCCATTTACTACTTTCCTCTTGAGACTGTGATAGCACTGGAGCTGCCTGCAGAGGGACTGGCTTGCAGCAGGCAGCCAAGATCACTTTCATACCCATGCTCAGCTAGCAAGCCCTGGTGCAGGCAGCTGGGAATGGGCAGCTTTCCCTGGCCAGGGCATGAACACTGGCCTCGCGTCACGGTGTCGCCTTTGGGATGGGATAATGTTCCAAGCACAGGAGGGAGGAGGGTGTTAGGGTGCAGCTACATGCTCTAATGACCCTGGCTGCTCTAGCCTCAAACAGGGTTTACCAGGTGTTGGCAGGGCAGCAGCACTGTGCCACATCACATCAGCTCCGCACCATGAGGGCAGTGACAACAGTGGCACCTTCCATGGGTGCCACAGTGGACAAGGAATGTGGCACTCAGCAGTGACCCTGCTGCCCCCAGGGTTGTTTGGTCCTCAGGGTTCAGAGTTGCTCTCTCCCTTGGACTGTGGCCCCAATACATACAGAGGGCTCCTCTCACCCACTGCCAGCCCAACATGACCAAAATTAGCTTTCTCGAGTGTGTGCTGGGTAGAAGAGCCACGACTGTATCTCGGAAAAGCATTATTGTACTCGCCGAGTCCTATCTTATCAGGGAAAGGAAAACGGGACTTTGACAAATTGCCTCTGCTGCAGCCGGGGTAAGCACATGATTTTCGGTAATCGCCCACCCTCTGGTCGCCAGCGCCGTGGCCACTATTGTTCTCGGCCCCGGCACTGTGCCGTGAGGAGTCTGGGCAGCCCTGACCCTCCTAAGGGTGAAAGAGCATGTGGGCCCCGGCCATGCTCACTTTGGCTCTGCCCTGAACATTGTGTTTGCAGGTGGGGATGGGGATGCAGCTGGAGTTAGATTGATCCCTTTATCAGGAGCATTCAAGTGCTGATAAGGTGACATCGCCTGCCTGGAGCAGGGACTTGAACTCTTTTGCCAGGGGAGATGGTTATCAGCAGGATCTGGCAGGGCTGTGCTGGCTCTTCAGCCTCCCAGCTGGAAGCAGAGCCACCCTCTGAGCCTAGCACAGATAGGAAGGGTTTGTTTTGCTTTGCACAATGGCTGCTCAGATCCTGTCCAACAACAGTGCAGAGAGCACTGCAGGGCACTTCAAAGGCACTCAGCTTCGTGCTGTCACCACTCAGGGGATCCGTGGCCACCCTGCCCCTTGGACGCTCAGCTTGACCCCAGGGACACCTCCGTCCCTGAAATACCAGTTGCAACAGGAGACACGTTGTTCCCAGTCCCAGGGCAAAGAGTATTGTCACCTGAAGAGCTTATGTCATCTCACCAGGAAGTCTAAGAGCAGCCCACAAGCCCATCTCTGCTTTCAGAGCATCTGTGCAGCGAGGGGAGCTTGGCACTCTCACGACCTCTCCACTCCTTGTTGCTGCAAGGCCATCTGGGGACCCTCCACAGCACAGTCATGAGGACCACAAAACCTCTTGAGTGGGCCAATATATCCCACAAACCACATTCCCTGACAGAGCAGGGAGCAGCAGGTGCTTGGCTCCCCTCTGCTGCAAGCCAAAGGGCAGAAGAAGACCCACAAGGCACCTGTGGGACATCAGGACAGCCAGCATGAGCCTGCAATGATGTCCCACAGGGAACACGTGCCTGGCCCACTTGGATCACCTGCCTGCATCACCAGCACTGGGGCCATGCCAGATACCTGCAGCCAACCTCACTGCTTTTGCAACGCATGGCTGGAGCAGGTCTGGCCTGGCAGCAGTGCTGGGATGCTCCAGTGTGCTCTTCATCCCCCTGAGCACAGCTGGGGTTGCTGGTGGGGTGATCTCCGTCAGAGGTGCTGGTGCCAGTGGTAGCTCACCAAATAACCCAGGAGAAGCAGCCACTGAGGGCTATTGGAAGTAGGGAGAAAAGTTACAGCAAACCACACTGCACAGATGTACAACACCTGCCTGGTCACTGTGCTCTGTGCCCTTTTGTGCTCTGCTGCTGAGATCTGCTTCCCAAAGCAGGATGAAGGAACAGACTGCCAGGCGCGGCAAGTGTCACAACCATTCCATCAGAGCTGCTGCTGATTCCTGCTTGTCTCCCTATGCCTACAGCTCGGCCTTCTGCTTTCCAGAGCTGGGCCATCAGTGTGAAACCAAATGGGAAAACCCCAGGTGGTCTGAATATAAGATCTGAAAGGGCCGAGGCCACTCCCTTCACCGCATCCCAGGGCAGAGAGCAAGTGCAGCTGCTGGAGAGCTGCAAACCGCAGTAGTGTGTGACGTGCTTGTGCATCCTCCCGTGCAGCTCCTCCCTTTGCCAAGTCCCTGACACTCCCCTTCCCACAGCCTGAACAAACACCAGGGCACCCCTTTGCAGCTCCCACCCCGGGACCCCCACGAGAAAGGGCCAGGCACTGCTTGCTGGGCACAGCACCCATCCCACTGCTTTCTGAAGTTCAGCTTTCAATGATGGGACACCAAAGCAGCCCTTGGGACACGCCAGAGGCTCCCCTCTGGGGCCAGAGCAGACAAGGTCAGCACAGGCTGACCTTCTGCAGCCCACCCTGCCACTCCCAGCACCACAGCCTGGGGGCTTCCTGAGGCAGAGACAGCCCTGGTCTGCCTTCCTGAACTCCTCTCATCATTCATCCCAGTCTCGTTGCCCGAAATAGCCCACAATGATTTCCGCAGTAAATGTGAGCCTGCTCTGAGCCTGCAGGCTGTAATCTGAACTTATCTCTGGCCAGCTTCATTTCAGACCTCCCTGTCCCTGCATCCTGAGACACAGTAGAGGCACTCATCCTTTCCTTTCCTCTGCTATCCAAATAGTATCCACCCCATCACATCCCCTCTTTTGTACAGGAGACCTCTTCAGAGGCTCATCTCCATCCTTACTGAGATGCCATCCATGTCCCTCAAGCCTCTTTTCATGGCCTGCTTGGCTCTGGACACTGATGGAGGGGGGCACTGTACACATGACACAGGTTCCCTTGCAGCCTTGCCCTAGCAGCTCCAACATACCACTGCACTCCCATGACCAGCCTCCTCTTTGGCAGCAGCTAATCCTGCTCCCAGCCCTGCCCACATGGACACCACTCTGTCCCTGTCCCTCACCACTTTGAAATATAATGTATAACACATATAACATGTCACTCTGTTCCTCGGCCGCTCATCAATGCTTTCAACACCTGACACCAGCTTTGGGATGTTCATACACCCAATAGTAATGTGTCACTAGCAAATGTTGTGGCCCCATTTTTCTTGGTTCTTCCAGAACGTTTAGAGTAAGATTTAAAGCAGGACACCAAGCTTTGTGATGCAACTGACACTCTTGAAGGATGGGATGCCATCCAGAGGGACCTGTACAAGCCTGAGATGTGGGCCCACGGGAACTTAATGAGGTTCAACAAAGGCAAATGCAAGGTCCTGCACCTAGGTTGAGGCAACTCCTGATTTCAATACAGAGCAGATTGAGAGCAGCCCTGCCAAGGACTTGGGGGTGCTGGTGGATGAGAAGCTGGACATTACCTGGCCATGTGCACTGGCAGCACAGAAAGCCAAGCGTGTCCTGGGCTCCATCAAAAGGAGCATGGGCAGCAAATTCAGGGAGGGGATTCTGCCCCTCTGTGCCGCTCTTGTGAGACGCCACCTGCAGTGCTGCATCCAGCTCCAGGGTCCCCAGCATAAGAAAGATATGGACCTGTTGGGGCAGGTCTAAGAGGAGGCCATAAAGATCACAGGGCTGGAGCACCTCTCCTATCAGGAAAGCCTGAGAAACCTGTGGCTGTTCAGCCTGGAGTAGAGAAGGCTCTGAGGAGGCCTTAGACCTGCCTTTCAGTACTTGAAGGGGACCTACAAGAAAGATGAGGACAAATGTTTTAGCAAGGCCCATTGTGATATGACAAGGAGTAATGGCTTTAAATTGAAGGAGGGTCAATTTAGATTAGATATAAGGAAGAAATGGAAATGTTTTACAATGAGGGTGGGGACACACTGGAACAGGTTGTCCAGAGAGGCCGTAGTTGCCTCAGCCCTAGAAACATCAAGGCTGGGTTGGATAGAGCTCTGAGCAACCTGATCTCATTGCAGATGCCCCTGCTCATTGCAGGGGGTCTTTGACAGTCCCCTCCAACCCAAACTATTCCACAATTTCTCTTGCAAGTGTGTAAATGAAGGACACAGATGGTCCCACGGGATGGAGCAGGAGCAGGCCAGGTTACGTGTTGCTCCAAGACTCATTGCAAAGCATAGAGAACATTTCTGCCTGCTGCACACCCACAGGACAGCCACACACCCCCAGCTCGGGAGGTCCCAGCTCATGCAGACATCCTCCTGCGCTTTAGAAAGCAGCCAAGGTGCCCACCCCACCGTCTGCGGCAGAGACTTTTGTTTCACTTCAGGTTATCTTATCGCCATAGGAAAGGCAATACAGCAGAAGAATTTCCTTTCCTTTATGTTTCCAGCCTTTCCATTGTCTGGCGTCTGGATTTCTGAGCCTCGCCACTACTCACCAACTCCCTCAGGCCTTTGGAAACATGAGTGCAGGCCCTTCTTATCAGCAGGAGCTCTGCAAAGGCTCCTTTTGCTGCTGCAGGCAAACCAGGCAGGGTCTGGCCACCCCAGGACCCATCCTCAGCAGCACAGCATGGCAGCCTGTGGTGACACCCCAGAGCTTCTCACTTCCCCCACCCCAAGAGAGCCCCAAGGAAGCACCTTCTGCTGCTTTCTGTTTGTTTGGCTGGGGTGCTCAGGACATCCTGAAAGGGCTGCAGGTTGTCCAAAGGTGTCTGGGCACAGCACAGAGCGAGGCTGAGCAGCAGGGCTGGGCCAACTCCACTGCACCATCATATCTTCAAAGTCCCACTGTGAAGAGAAAGGAGCAGGTAGTGCCACAGGCAGGTGTGAGCGAGCCCTGGGCAGCACAGCTCCCTGGGCAGCACAGGATCTGCGTTGCCTTTTTCCCCAGAAAGAGGAACTGGCTGTATTTGGAACTAGAAAGTATTTGGTTCTCTCTGCATCACAACATAAGCAAAGCTCAAAGCAGAATAGCAATGGTTTCCATTTCTCTCACACACTTCCCTTCCTGCCCCATGTGAGGAGAATGGTCAGGACAATAAAGAGCATGTCCAAGAAAGATACTGAGTGTGTCAAGAGAAGAATCCCTTTTCCCTGGGACCCACACAGCAATGGTTCCAGCATCCCCCTGCACTGCCATGAGATCAGCTGTTTCCAAGAGCTGCCAAGCAGAGACAACTCTTGCTGAGAATCCTGTCAAGTCCCAGAGGAGTTTGTGCTGGTTCACCAGCACTGGCCAACAAAGAGGCTCTGCAGAGGCTTCCAGCTTCCCTTTGCTCTGGGCAGGCAGCAAAAGCCTGGCTGGACTGCAGGACCTTCCCCTCATGGACATGACAATGTTTTTGCTTCTTTGCCTCAACTGCTGTAACTCCCAAGTGACAAGGGGCTGAGGACATTTCCAGGAGGGCAAACCCAAGCCTGCTCCACCCAGCACGTGCAGTCCTCGTGCCCTGACACCACCCACAGGGACAGACCCTTTTCCCACAGCCCCGGCACGAAAGAACACTGGGGCAGGGTTCCTCTGACTGAACTGCGGTTTCTTTTCCTCTTGTCCTTACCATGACCTCTCTTCATGTCCCAAGATGTCTTGGGTACCTCAGGCATTTAACCCTGGGAGATTATATTCTGAGGTAAACCAGGGAGCTGCTCCCTGCCTCTCTTTCAGCAGCCCCATGACATTTTTCCCCAATGATTTTTTTCCTTTTGCAGAAAAAAAACAAAAACCAAAACCAACAGAAACACACAAAAAAAAACCCAAAAAACAAGCAAACAAAAACCCAAAACCAAACAAAAACCAACAAAAAACCCCACAAAACCCCAAACCCACCAAACAAAACAAAACAACAAAAAAAACCACAACCCCCCCCCAAAAAAACCCAACTCAGTAAAAAAGCTGGAGTAGAGCCACCACCCAGGGAAGGTGGACAGCACGATGCTGCTCCTCACAGACTTGTAGGATAAAGGAACCTGCTGGGGCCTGGCAACACCTCAAAGCACCTCACAGGAGGGAAAGATCTGTGACATGAGAAGAAAGAGAAAAGGCTTTCTTACTTTAAAGTCTCAGGACAATCAGGAAAGAGTTGCTTATGTTTTGTAGAAACAGCCTGAAAGGCTCTGGACCCAGCCCCTGCCTTGCCAGGACCAGAGCCTTCCTCCCCACTGTGAGCTTTTTGGCCACCTCTTTGCCAGGCTGCCTGGGAACAGCAGCCCCTGTGCTACTCCACAAGGGTGAGCGTTGGGCTGGGGAGTCCCTGGGGACCTGCACCTCTGCTGGGATCCCGAACTGGAACAGGACCCAGCACTGCTGCTGGGGGCGCCAGGACTGCTCCTCTGCCTGGGAAAGGCCGGCCCCTAACGGCAGAAGAGAAGGAGTTCAGCCTCCTCCAGAGACATAATGAAGTATTTTTGGTCCAGGCGGCAACTGCAGAAAACCAGCGAGATGTTCACATGGCAGTCCCTTGCTGCGGACTCCCCTGTGCAAAAGCCACAATCCTTGAGCTGAGACGTTGGGAAAAGATCAGTCACCTGACCCGGACAGTCCCACAGTGTGGTCTGCAGTGGGGTGATGGGCAGAGGACTTGTGTAGTGCTGACTCTGCCAAGCTGAGGGGATTGAGGCTCCTACATCACCTGCCATCAACAGCAGTTAGCAGCACCCACAGCAGAGTGGCTCAGTGACTTGCATCCTGGCATCCCCCTCCCCTCACTCGCTCACCTATGATGCTTCGACAGAGTAAAAAATACTGCTCTTCCTCAAAACAGACTCTGCAAAGCACATTTTTCAGTAGATGGATGGTATAGTCAGCAGCTTGGATGTGCAGTGGCAAGTCCTGTGAGCAAAGACCAGCCCCAGCCTTCTGGACTTCCAGGGCAGGGCTGGCGGTTCCACCACACGCTGCCAGTGCTGCCCTGCAGGTGTGGCACCCAGCACCACCCTCCATCCATGGCACAGCACCCCAGCAACTCTCCCAGGACAGAAAGCACCACGTCCTGTGGGAGAGGACTGTGGGCTGGTCTGAGGTTCCCTAAACTGGAGAACTGCAGTTCACGATCCAAGTGGAAGATACTATAAAAGGGCAGTTCAGCTTCAAACCATGTTCCCAAACCAGTTCTGCGTTTCTGCTGCAGTTATCAGTGCAGCAGGTAACAACAGCCAGGAAAACAAACTGCTTTCAGTACAAAGCAAAGCCCCCTCAAAAGGGGAGGCAGATTGCTGGGGTGCTGGAAGTGCTGTGGATCCCAAAGAACAGACTGAAGCCAGTTGCAGCCTGCATGCTCCGTCTACATGCACAAGGCGCTTGAAAACAGCACTATAAAGTGGAAACTGGCCTTCTGTGGAAAGCAATGGAGCAGCAGAGGCTCATTCACAGGTGGTGAGGGCAGAGCACAGCATCTCCTTTGTGCTGGCTCCTGACAACTGAGCAGCCCCCACATTGCCTCATGCCTGCCAACTGCTCCTATGTGCTGCCCTGAGCTGTCAGCCAGGCCTGGCTGGCACTGCCCAGCAAGGGATGCAGTTCAGCATCAGCAACTGACCAAACCACCACAGGAAAGCATTAATTTAACCATGGTCCTTGCCTATTATATCGTTTGCCCACTGCTCAGTAACAGCATGAAATATTAACAGTCTTTAGATCCTTTTCTGTGCAAGAGCACAGCCAGGAGCGGTTTGCATTTAACAAACCTCCGCAAACAGTATTTGCTTGGTCGTATTTACATTATCCTCCATTCACTCATGCAAACACTGCAAGTCACTTGACAGGTCCCATGGCCAAAGGTTCCTGGAAGCAACAAGCAGTTGTCTCAAGTCTCAGGCCCTGGGGATTTCTGTCACTCACTGGTTTGGGAAGGGTCTACACCAGGACACAGCCTGTCCAGCAAGAAGGCTCATGGAGACCCAGCTGACAGGAAAAGGCAGAGAATGCAAAAGAAAACTCAGGTACATGCAACATGAGCTAAGAATTCAAAATGCTTTGAAAAGAGAAAGACAAAATAGAAAAAAAAAAAAAAGTATTTCAAAACTTCAGTAAAGGATACTCCAACTTAAGTTTGGCAGATAACTTGACAGGCAATAGTTTCAGGACACAGGACAGGACAAAATGAAATGGGTGTTTCTGAGCAATCAGGTCCCTAAAGGACAAAAGCAGGTATCTTTCCTGCAAGGAGGGTGGAGAAGTTGGATCAGAGTGATTTGGCTAAGGCATAACCTCTTCAGCAAACAAAGGCAAAAATCACCTTTGCCGGGAGAAACAGATTAAATTAGCCTTTTAATTAGTTAAAAAGTCTCTCCTAAGAATTTACTTTCTGCTACAGTACATTGATTTAAATACCATTGACCACATTCATTCAGTGTAATTATGCTTTAATTTTGCAGGTAGGAACTATCTGTCTTACAGTGATGTAATTAAGAATTGAACTCAGGGGAAGCAGGAGCCAAGAGCTCTGCTGTCAGGGGACCCTCCACACACACAGTGCAAACTGGCTGTGAAGGACACACATACAAAGGGTCACAAAGCCAAAACCAGCTTGGTTACACACTCCACATCTGCTGTGGCTTTGTTCAGCAGTAGCTTTCATCTCTCCATCCACACTTAAGGCCTGGAAAGTACAAATTACAAGACCGCAATCTCTTTTTTAGAATCGGAGATCAGAATCATCTGTTACACCACCACCCAAAAACAAAGCACGCCTTGTCTTTGTGAGCCTTTCCAGTCCTATCATTACTCCCTGTGCTGCGCTAGGAATGAAGAGCACTGACCAAGTGCACAAACATTTTCTCAGCAGGGCAGCTAAAAAGTAGCTGACCCCAAGTAAGTGAAGTCTTTTTCGCATCAAATAGTCATGTACCCCATTAAAATTTGCTAATAGACACTTCTGTGACTAGGTCAATGAGACAGAACATGACACCATGTAGGAAGTAAAATCTCAAATATATTTAAGGACAAATTAGCACCAGATTTTTAGCCAGTCAAACTGAGCTAATGTTTTAAAATACCAGTGGGAAGTCACACAGGAAAACAACTGATACCAGTTCAGCATGAAGGACATAAAAGCAGCATTTTCCTTGCACAGTGTGCCACGCTCTGCTCAAGCTGGGAAATAAGGAGTGGTTTCAGTATCAGATTCTACAGAATAGGTCTGGCACAGCAGAGAAGGAAGAGGGCAATAAAGATCATTTTTACCTCATTTTTCAACACACTAAAGGGTTCTGTCAAATCAACAAACCAGTTTTAAAGACAGAAAAAAAAAAGGGAGATGAGCAATAGTGTCTCATAATGTAACAAACATCACTCATTGAAGTTCAACTGTTTATAAAGATTTTAGTCAGATTTACAGGTCTTGCTTTGATTGCAACAGCTGTAAAATACATCCTTTACGGAAGGAAAAAACACTCCCGCATGGCTCCATCTGCTCCCATTGAAAGGATGTTTCAGCAGCAGTCAAACATCTGGGCTGGCTTCCAGATAACACAAACAGCCAGGTCTCTTTTGTCCCCAGAAGGGATGAGCTCCAACTACCAGAGCCCACCGTTACCCCTGCCCAGGCCCACAGCACAGAGCTACCAGGTGAGCTAGTGCTGCCCACTTATCCTTTTTTTCCTTTTTTTACCCCTCAGTGAAGGCCTGTGGGACAGTGCAGTCCCTGCCCTGGAAAAGCCCAGTACTGGTGCCACAGCTAAGCCTCCAGGTGCTTGGTGATCCTGCGAATTTTCTCCTTCTTGTTCCTGTTTCCGTGTTTTTTCCAGGGCTTTCCTACCACATTCCCAGGATTGGATGCAGTCACAGACACGAGGCCGCTGCCAGGCCGGTATCCCATCGCAGCCCGGACCCCTTTCATGAGGGCACGGACGTTCTCCTGCAAGAGGAAACAATCACCAGTGACCGATGAGAAGACATTCAACCACAGGAACTGCAATGTGTCAGTAAAACCAGACACAAGCGAGCTCAAACCCATCAGGACCTGCTCAGCCCCCGCTCCAGAGCTGCGGGAAGGTCACAGCACACATCCCATCCAAAGCCTGCCAGCAGGCTCCAGTCCTGCCTGCAGCTGCACCCGGTCCCCAGCACCCACCACTGCCAGCAGAGGCAGAGCACTGATGAGACACTGCAACAGACATCGGCTACAGCACTGGGATGGATTCTCACAGCCTCTGCTTTGCACACAACAAACTGTCTTTGCAAAATAAATCTGGCAACTGTGAAAGCCACAGACTAAAATAATTTGCTCAAGCCTGGAGCGTGGGTAGCACTGATGGGGCTTACAGCTCCTGCCAGCACTTTGGGCAGACAGAGGAAGAGTCTGGTAATCCCAAAAATTCTTTTCAGGTCACAGTTTTCTATGTTATTTTGAAAAGAGCCTGAGTTCTTGTTTTCAAAGTGCATGATTATCTTTGGCTGTGCTAAACAAATAGTGTTCATATCCAGCTAACCAAACAGAATGGAACATGCTGTCTTATGACACACCCTCTTCACTGCTAAACACCTGTCCTGATCTTTGTTAGGTATGCTGACTTAATTGCTTATGGATTTCACATTTCACTACAAGTCACTAATACATTTTTTTGGTAGTGTGGGGGCAAAACAGATCCCTGTGAGACCTCCCAAGAATCATACAAGTTAAGAAAAATTCCCATTTTCTACTTATTTTTGAGATTTCTCAATTGGATTTTAAATCAGTTTGTATTCTTCTCATCTGATTTCAGGTAGTACTAAATCAATTGTCTTAAAGAAGCTTATCACATCCCTCAAAAATGTCGGCTCAAGAAAGGAAGGACCTGTTAGTCCAAAACCATGTTCCGGGTCAGTTGCTGTGTCATTCCAACCTCCCTGTCTGTCTTCACAGCCACCCCCTTGTTTGCTCAAGATTGATGTCAGGTCCATAATGACAAGGGTCACCCTGCTGACCTCTTAAAAATCAGCTATGCATAGCTCATTAGCAATCTGTCAGCCACCTGGGACATTCACAGTGATTTAGGAGATAATAAAAAGAACAGAGAGTTCTTACATAGAAATTACATGCAGATCCCACAGCATCTAGCACCATTAACTCAACCCAGCACACCTCCATACTCAAAGGAGGCTTTTTTCTCAGTAACTAAGTGCTGCAGCAAAAACTCATGGAACAAATTTCCTCCAGAATTTACCTGGTGGAAAAACGTTTTGTCCACCACATTTTCAATCTGCTTTGCTTTGGTATTCTTCTCAGGCTTCACCTGTCCAGTGGCCTGCACAGTTCTGCTCTCCAGGCATCTTTGGTGCTGGTGCTGAAAATCATTTGGGTCAATACCAGGAGGTGGGTGGCAATATAACAGCTTCCCCTGTGAAAGAAATGGACACAGTTATTACCAAAGAAACTCAGAGAGAAAGCCACAGAGGAAAGAAAACAACCCCAAACCTAAGAAGGGCCTGAAGTGCAGGGGCTCACACTGGCAAACTGTAAGTACACTTTATTTCTCCTCCCAGGCAACAACCGGCTCAACTTCTAAGTTAAAGTACTGTTCCACCTCTACATCAAAGCACCATTTCCAGTTGCAAACAATACAGTGCAAAACTCTCAGGAGCACTGGAGGATCCTATTAAGAAATTCTCAACAGTAAGTCCTTGAGAGGTGCTGCAGAAAGATGCAGTATTACAAAACTCAGAGTTACAGTCCTTAGTGCCAAATATTGGTCCGACTACAGAATATGGGTTTGTTTTCTGAATATATGCTGGTTATTTTAGAGATATGATTATTTATTTAGCTAGCACCATATTGTTAAGCAAGCATCTTTTTAATATTAAGCAGCTTGAGAAGTTCAGTTTATTCTTTTAAAACATAAAACCAGTCCAACTTAAAAAATATTTTGATACACATTGACTTTATCCAAAGAAACAGAATTCACTTTATTGTGCTCTAGTGAACCCTTCAATTCACTTCCTAGCAGGAAAGAAAACCCAGATGTAGGAAGCACTTACACTGACGTAGTCTTTTAACACGTATCGAGCAGATCTCGGCTGGTCTGGCTGTCCATGAGCTGTCATAAAGCCTCTCATATCTGGAAGGCAAATTCACACCACATTCTGTGTAAGTACAAGAGAATTAACATGTTCTTGTCTGCTGCCTAACTGCACATTTGTATCCTGTGTCAAAAACAAACTCCCTTAGAAAGAGGCTTCTGTTGGGGAAGGCAGAGAAAAGAAGACAATACTGTGACTGTAGAGATACGACAGAAGCATCCTGACCTGAAAGGAATGATGAGAGTTGACATCTCCCTACCAGCAGAAAACCTGCTGGGTTTTTATTTTTGTTTTAAGGCCAGAGAATCAGAATTCACTGCATTCTTCAAAGTCTAATTCAAGACACAGTTGATGGGAGGTACCTGAAAGGGTAAGAGCACCGCACTATAGACTGGCAGGGTATCTCACCAATGTCCTCCACACCACCTACACCTGTCAGACCAGACTGGCAAACGCACACAGGAGATGAGCCACTAACAAAGGCCCTGCCCAGAGGAGGGCAATGTTGTTCAATGCACAACAAACCCAAGGTGGGCCTAACTTTAAAACATGTTCAGGACCACGCACAGTGTAGGTGACAGGTTTTATAAGGATCATCACTCACATCCATATGCTGTTAGCAGCTCTTCAGCTGTTGGCTTTCGATCTGGATCCTCATCTTCCCTTGGCCTTATAATACTTATTCCATAGGTTGCTTCCAAAATGTTTCGTGGGATATGCTGGCAAACGTAAGCTAGTGAAGGAAACCACCTGGTCATTTTCAGCTACACAAGTAACCTTGCCCCTTCATCACTCCAAGACCACACATGAAGAATGACTTCTGGATTTTGGTGAAAATCAGAAAAATTAAAACATGCCTGATAATAAGGCGAAGTTGAAATGAGGTGGGAAAAGACCAACACAGCAGGGCTGTTTTATCCAGTACGTCCCACCGCTCTCAAGGCATGAGCACGTGTGCTGCTAGCAGGGCTGGAACACGCTACTCGGCATCCTCCAGATCCAACCCCTGCAGACACTCCCACAAACCCCATGCAAAGGATATTAGAGAAATAGGTGGGACATGGTCCCTCATCTGGTCTATAGGCAGAATTCCAGAACAAATCATTTCTGCCTTGGTAGAGACGAAAGATGGCATCACGAGACCAGGGCAATCACAAAGGCACAGGCCAGGCTCCACATACAGGGTCTACATGAAGATAACCGATTAGTTCACGTCAGCAAGTCAGTGTCCATGCAGGAAACAGGAACAAAAAAAAAAAAATAAGTCAAATGCATAGATTAAACATGGATGCAGAAATTCTACTAAACACAGACATCTGCCCTGCTGGCCCCAGGTGATGAATTAAGGAAATCAGATGTGAAAGACCACAGCACTTCCAAAATTCCTAAATAAGGTGTCCAAATGGGAGCAGCAAGACCCTCAGCTCTACAGTCTGATGGGAGAGAAGGAAGCACTCCAGAAACCTTTAACTGTGTTTTAAAACAGGTAGGAGATTGAGCAAGTGCAAATCCCACAATGGTCCCACATTAGATCACTGGAGTTGCAACCTCCAAATTAAAGCTTGATCAACATAAAAACGGCAGCACAACTAGACTCATTCACAGCAATGATGTGAACAAGAGGGGTGGTTTGAAACCTTGACCTTGAGCTGTTCAGAGAAACACTCACTTTAAAAAATGTCTCCTCTTGACTGGTGTAGAGAAAAGAAGGGACAAGCTACCTAAAAAAAAATCAGGAGATGAAAGACATCTCCCATTGCACAGCAGCTCTCATAAGTGACTCACACTGTAGCAAGAGTTTGGAAGCAAGAACTAAAGTTCCAAAATTCATTACATCAAGACCACCCCTCTCCAACATACTCTGCTGGCCAGAGTTCAGGTTGGCAGAGTTCTCAGTGAACGCATGTGGTTGCAACTAGCTCAAAATGAAGCTCCCTTCCACTGGGGAAAAAGAACGAAAAGATCAATGCTGTCTGTCAGCAATACCTGAAAGTGTTTTGTACGGCCCGGTGTAGCAGACACTGACACCTTCTTGTTTCCAAGGATTGTGTTGATGGTTGAACTCTTGCCAACATTAGGGTAACCCACCTGGATGACAAAGACGTAGAATGGTAACAGTGGTATCAGGCAGGGTGATTCCAGAAGACTGACAGAGCTCTGACACAAAAGCACTCCAATAAAGTGTACTAAAAAAACAGGGCAAGCAGTAGAGAACGCTGAGCTCCAGTGGTTTGTGCTTGCTAGTTTTTAAAGCATTATAGGAAGCCAGGCTACAGGACAAATTTTAGCTATAGAGGGCATATGGAATTAAAATCTAGATTAAACAAGTTCCATTAAAGCACAAAGTCCAACTCACCAGCCCAACATTTACTTCCCCATCCTTCACCCTTGGTCCATCGTGCATGGTTTTGAATATCTCCAGCAGCTCATTTCTCTGTACTAGATGGCTGAAGTTCCTGACATTCCTGTTCTGCTCCTGCACTACATGCTGCACTGCAGCACCATCAGTCCTGTTTTCCACCCTCTCTGGAGTAGTAGCATTTATGTTGTCCCCATCTTCATCTTCAGAACAGGTTTGCCAGGCCTCCTCTTCATCTTCTTCACAGTCTTCATATTCATCACTGCTGTCATCATCACTAAGCAGAACATGGTTTACAGTTTGCAAAGCATTGTCTGTGGATGTGCTTTCTGAGCTACCTTGTGCTGTGTTGTCCTCTTGACTGGAGCTTTCATCCTCAGAATCACTCGGGTGCTCTGCTACACCTTCAGCATCCAGTTCCTGTGTGAACAGCATTTCAGGGGTGAAATGAAAAGACAGCACTAAGACTTGCTGTTGACTGCAGTTGCTGCAGTGCAAGCAACCGTATTTTCATCTGCCACATCCCAAGGGCTGACAATTCACTGCTTACATCATACAGGTTTTTTTAAGGGTCTTAAGTATGATGTAGACACAACCAGCTCATTTCAGGAGAATGACAAAAGTATTCCAAGAGGAACTGTTCAAGGCTTCTCTGTGAACTTGTAAAGAGGTTTCTCTTCAGAAGCACAGCTTCTGCATGCATAACCACAATTTTTAAAATTATTAAGTGTTCCTAGTAATAGGAATGAATGTTATTTTTTCAAAATGTTCAGAATGCAAAGCCATTTTGTTTCAGGTCTAAACACTTAATTAAAATAATTTCAAGCTGTCTTGTTTTCAGTCCAACTCTACATTTCTTCCCTGCAAAGAGTTTCCATTCAAAAAGGAATACCTTTTCATAACAATAGTATTTTGACCTTTCTTTCCAAAAAAAGAGAACAGAACTAATATTTTCAATCTTACTTTTAAATCAGTCTGTAAAAGCATTTTATGCAAGGACTGTAAACCAGATGAACGCAGTAGGTATTTTTTGGAAGGAGATATGAGATATTCCATAGCTGAATGTCTGTAACAGATGAAAGTGGCACCAACTGATAACAGGTAACTTGAGGCAGCAGCTCAGTTTGTTCCACTGGGCAAAAACAGGGCTTTCAAGTACTATAGGTTCTCTAACAAACACCTCCCCTCTCCGGGGGAGAAAAAAAACTCTGTAGAGACAACCCAATCCCTCACAGCGCCCCCCTTGGAAAGGTTTCCAATGCTTTCAATGAGTTAAGATTTTGCAAACAGGTCTACAAGGCCTGTTTCTGTGTTCTGCACTATGTTCACCATTTTACTCTCCTCACTTTTGTCTCTGAATTGATCATTCAAATGCTGTTTTATAGCTGCACAGGTCTTTAAAATAATCCTTCCCCGAGACAAGGACACTGAGGACAGTGCCTTTCCTAGAAAGGTGCTCAGGTCTATCACAAGTTCAGATGCAAAGCAAGTTAGCAGCAGCAGCCAGCACACACCTAGTTTGAGCTGCTCCCCCACAGTACCTTTGCTTCTCCAGACAGCCGTTTACACTCTGCCAATGCTGACCAGAACACCACCTTCACACCCTCCTTCTCAAAGAACTGTGCCCAAGCAGCCCGCTGCTCCTCACTCAGCAAATCTGCTTTGTTAATCAGGATCATGTTCTCCTTGTCATTACTGACTTCCTTAACGTAACTTTCCTGAAAAAAACAAGAGAAGGATCAGTCCATACTCTGGTTTCGACTCCTCTTCCCCCCAAGGTTACAAAAAAAAAAAAGTACGGGCTCCACACGAGTGTAGCCCAGCTCACCATCCCCTGGGCTAGGTGGAACTGGTGTTTAGCAGACAACTACAAGGACAAACTGGAGCATGCAACTACCACAACACAGCTTGTTGCCTGCCACATGTGCAAACACCTTGTCTGCTTAGAGCTGTGACAAGATATTAATCAGCACCCTGCAGCAGGAACTCCAAGATAACTATTTGAGCAATTTCATGTCTCATTGATGCAGTGTTCTGTAGTCTATCATTACAAAGTTGTCACTTCAATAATTGGTTCTTTGCTTTCAGTGCAGTAATTCTCACTCATGTTTATTCCACTATGCTTTTACACAGAACAAATCCTTTAAGTGAAGACACTTCTAGCATGTAATGAGGAGTACCATAATATCTGCAATATTACATCTGCAGAACTGCCTCTAAATCCACAACATCCTGTGTGAAATATCAAAAGGTATCAAACAAAAATAATTTTGTGCTAGAATACTTGCATAAATTAATAAGATATCCACTTAGGTACAACAGTAGAACAGTTTCCAGGTGGCTGAATGCATTAAACAAAAGTAAATAATGTAAACCTTATGATATATAACTAAGACAACGTTCAAAAAAGTGATTTACTTACCAGATCTTGACATCTAAACAGAAGGGGGTTTCTAGCATCTACTATCTGGACTACAATGTCACTGCAAAAGTGAAAGAAAGCCCCATAAATACTCCTCCTTACCTTGCCTTAAAGGAAGCAGCAAGGCACAGCAATTATTCGCTTTTAGGTTTTGCTTGGAATTTTAATAGTTTTAACTGTATTATCCTACTAAGTAGCTTTACTGAATAACAAAGCATCTCAGCAGCCCACCTGCCCAACTGAGCCAGGCTTATGCTACAAGCCAGTACTGCTGTACAGTATTTTCTCCTCAGCTGATTCCCCTGCAGCTCGCAAGTGGGAAGGAAACACGCCAGTTTTGCCAATCCATTTACCCTGCAGAAACACTCAGCAGGCAAGAACCAGGACAGTGGCATTCTGTGCTTTAGAATGGTACTAAAAACTGTGATAACACAACTTTATTTCTGTCTATTCTCATCCCCAACTGTGGCGGGGCAGTTACAGAAAGAAAGAAGAGGAGGTTTGCCTACACAGTGAGATATTCTGGAACACAGTTGTCCCCTCTGCATGGAACAAAATCTATGAAGTCTCCCACAAACAACCTGCAGATTTTAAGTGTTTGATATCAGGCATTTCAAGAATTTCTTTGCACTCTTCTTGTCATTAAAAACCATAAAACAGTCAAAAACCAGACCTAGACTCCAACAAGACATGTTACTCTCCCATGCAAGGAAGGCCTTACAACCTGCTTTTAGTAAACAGCTTCCAAACCCAGACACCAGGTTGCCACCACATCTTTGAGCAAGACTCATCAGTTCTACACATCAGTTATATGCAATGGCTTCAGATCCCAAAGGCATTCTTGCTTCTTTTCTCAAAAGGACAGGGAAAATTTAACTATAGCCTCTTCCACTAGAGCTTCTGCAGGCAGGTAGTTTAGAACACTGATGGCCACATGCTGATTCTATTTGACAGGGATTTTTGTTAACTCAGGACAGCTTCAGAACACAAAGGGTTGAATGGAAGAATTTCAAGCCTCACTAGGCAGTTGGTTACATATAAAAAAAATAAATCAATAATCCCCCCAAGGGAGCAATTTAATAATCCACATGGGTACAAAGAGGTACTGCACAGTTACAGAAATTCAGAGATCAATATGAGAGAAAGCTGACACCATGGCACTGGGATGGGATACAGAGAAGTTACTAAATCACAATGCTGGGAACTAGTTTGAAGCAAACACATGAAAAGGCTGACAACAGATCAAACTATCTGGCAAGGTAAGGGACTGAATGACTTTTCCATTCCTTTCCAAGGCAGCATCCTCACTCTACATGAAATAAAAAGCTTCAACAAGAGCAGAAAGGCATTAATAACACATTCCAGCCACCTCAAAACACCCAGTACACTCACAGTGCCTGTCATGATCCCCTACAGTGGATGCTCCCAACCAGCACTCTCCCAGCCAAAGGCCCAGCAGAACCCAGTACAAAGCCCCTTCTGTGAAAGGACCAGCTCATCATGACCTCACTGGTGAAGTATTTTTCAATTTTAGGAAAATCAGACGAGATGATCTCAAACTTAATTACTAGTGAAATTGAATGCCCCGGTTAGATTAACGTAGCCGATAGCTATGACTCTTATTGCATTACAGCTCAGCAGAGCAAACAAAGCTATTCCTGTGATATGACAGCCTGTTGTCTTTTGTGCACTGCTGCAACTTCTCTGCGTGGCCAAGGGCCAAAGACCAAGAGATTCCTTCTTTCCCAATATTTAGTTCATCTCCCTCACCTCCTGCCCCTGAACAGCTGCAGCTGTGTGGCTGGGAAAGAGGGGAAGGGGTTAATCTCGGTAAGAGACAAAGACACATTCTCAAAAGAGATCTGCCTCGAGTTACTGGAAGAGCAGCAGCATCTGAAGAATCTTCAGAGACTTAGAGCAAACCACTGCAGATCACAGTGCTGAAAACTAGCAGGCACTAGTAAGCAGCTGCCATTCTTCACATCACATTTTGATCACTTCAAAACAAAGTCACTTCAAGTGCTGATAATAAAACATTACCAACTTAATTGTTTTTCCTGTGCGCAGACACTTGAAGCCTGACTCAAAAGCTTCAATTCATTAAACACTACTTTTTTTAAAAGTCAATAGCAAAATACTTTACCTTCTTTCAATGACTCTCCAAAGCTGACGCCAAAATTCCAAGTTTCGTTCAAATGGGGTTAGAATTAACTTTTTCTCTTCCTCAAGGCTAAGGCAAAACAAACAAAGAGATGCCACATTTGGTCCATGTCAGGCAATAAGCACACTACCAGTTTGTCTTTAGATCTAGGAGGCTTTAGTTTCAGAGAGAGCTCTCAAACCAGACTCATATATAGGTAGTATTTGTGCTGGTTTTGCAAACAGATCAAGCACCAGCTAAACTGCTGTCAATGGCACTGCTTCAGCAGTGATACAATGGCTTCTGATCATGCCAATGGAAAAGTTGTAAAGGATGGAAAGAACAAAAACTCATCAAAAGTCTGCCCGTGAAATTTCAGAGACACACTAATAAATGACAGACGTTATCCCAAGTGCCAGCTGTTACTACTCAATTAAGTACCACTTGGAAAAGGTAACAAATTTGGGGATAGTACCTGAAATGGCTCAATAAAACCCTCTAACTTGCTGTTACCACCACCTGAACAACTTTACTCAGGGCAAGAGAGGGTTTTGCAGGGCATGAGGAGATACCACACAACTCTCCAAGCCAGTGGATGCAGCACCAGACCAGCACAAGCTGCTGTACTCAGGCTGGCAGCACTGCCTGTCATTCAGAGCAGCACTGCTGCTCTTAGAAAACACATCCAGCACTCCTCTACTTCACAGGCAAATGCACAACATCACATGCCATCCTGAAGAATTTTACAAGAACACACACACACACAAGACAGCTTTGCAGAGCTCACCACAAAGACTGTGGCTGAGATGTCCAGCCTTCCAGGACAAGTACAGGGAGCTGCTTAGGAAATGTTAATTTTATTGGTCCAGCAAGGATAAATACAACCCCCTGCTTCTTGTGTCTCTGAATGCCACCAGCTACTTATCCAGACTCAAGCAGCATACTCACTGGGCAAGCTGTCGCCTCCACTCGAGAAAGCTCTCCCTCTCCGCTTGCTTCAAGTCCTCTGCACTGGTTGTCCTATCCCAGTGTGGCCTGTAACAAGCATATTTTGGAGAGAGTGGTCAGAAACAGCACCCAGACCAGCTACATTACTGCAGTAAACATAAAGAACACAAACACCATACGTTCAGCTATGCCAGAATGGTTACAGTTCAGACATGAGTGCACCTGTTTCCAGCAGCTTTAAGTACACCTTCTCTCCTTGTTCTGAGAGTATGTACACCAGATCACACAAAGCTCCTTTCTCAAGCTAAGATTTCTAGGGTCTTAAAGACAGGGGAATAATCTCCCTGTTTGCCATGCACAGAGCTCTGGAAAAGCTTACTAGGCAGCCTGGATGCACCAGCTCCAGGAGTGCCAAACTTTGAGCACTTTGATTGAGGAAACCTCCACAATCAGGCCAGATGGGCTGGCACTGGGAGCACTCACACGACAGGCTGGCACCTGTGTTGTGGTTACAAAGCTCATGCAGGCTAGCTAGTGGCTTCCCCAAGAATAGGGTAGTGACAAAGCTGAAGGCTGTCCTCAGGCTTGAGCCACCAAGGGGCTGAGCCCACTCAGCCAAGGGGCATCCAGGCCCAGCTCTGCAGGACTCGCCTCCGTGGGATGCGCAGGAACTCCTGGTTCTCCTGATGCAGCTGCCGGATGCGCTGAGCCTCCTGGGCTGTGAGCAGGCCTGTGCAGCTCTGGGCAGACACGATCTGGGCATTCAGACGCTCTGCCAGAGAGAGAGACAGTCATCCAAAGTCACCCGTCCCCAGCTCTGCCTGTCCCCAGCCCTGCTGACCCCTGCCACCCCACCCTGTCCCCAGCCCTGCTGACCCCTGCTACCCC
>VXAY01001101.1:1952999-2003535 GCA_013399855.1 Oxyruncus cristatus | reverse complement strand
GGGGCTCATAGAGCCCCGCGGATGAACCGACCTGGCCTGGCCTCTGAGGTTCTGCTTCTCCTCAAATCTCCACCACCACCCCACCTTCAGCTTGCTGGCTGGTGGCTTGCAGGGGTCTGCATCTTGGTTAATGCCCTGCAAGGTGCATGAGCTGGGGGGAGCAGAATTGTTCACTGCTACAAACCGGAGCGAAATCAAAGCTAAGCATTCAAAAAAACGTGACATTCCCCTTGCCGGTGGGGGCTCTGCCTGGTGGGAGGGCAGAGCGCTACGAAAACACTTGGAGAAACAGTTATATAATGAAGGACAAGGTCCCAATCCAGCCCTTGGCTTGAGGAGGCGGCTCTGCAAGGAACTGAGCTCCACGCTCCAGCTGCCCAGCACCCTCCAAGATCCAACCTTGGTGCCTGTGGCCCATGCTGCTGCTGAGGGGTAGAGGTGGGAGAAAGGCTGCAAAAAGCTTATTCCTGAGCTGGCAGTTGTTCTGCATGCTTAGACTTGGTGAGGCAGGGCACAACTCCCATCTGTGGGCTTAAATCAAGCCCCTTTGATGGTAGGAACTGGGCAAAGTCTGGGATGGGATAACCCAGGACTGACAAAGGAGATAGCCCAGGACTGATGATGCTGTTTGCTGCAGGCATCTAGGCTTTCATGCCTCTGCCCAGGTGTCTTGGACTCAGTGGTGGCACATCGTGGTACACATCATCTGTCTGCACACAACAAACATGTCCTCAGATCTGTGGAAAGGACTCTGGAGAACTGGTCACAGAAAAGGGCTTTTATCTATAGAGATCCTCCCATATTCTCCTGCTCTGAAATGGGGGGGGCAAGTGGGCAGCCTGCCTCTTGCAACTAGTCCTGCTGCTACCCCTCACAGAGGGTGTCATGTCTGGATCTGGAAATCCGTACTGCTCTGGCACAGGCAAGCAAGGGGGGGACACAAGGAAAAGGCTCAGGGATTGGATTCATCACTCTTCCCACGGCACTGTGAAGTTGCACGCAGTCTGCATGAGCAAGCTAAACTGTGACATTAATTAGAGCTGACAGTGTTCCTGGAGGGAGCTGGCAGAGCAGCAGCACCAAAGCTGCTGCTGCTGGGTCTGCGTGCAGAGCCAGGCTCGCACCAGGCTGGTCTGGCTGTGCCATGGCCCTTGAGTCCTGCTATGCTGCAATCCGTGCTCACTCTGGCTCCAAAAATCATGGTGGGGGGTACACCCTCAGTCCCAAGTGACAGGAGAGGTAGTGCCCGAATCCAGCCTTGCTCTGCCCTTTTGAGCCAGCCCTGATCGCATCAGGGCACTGCCTTTCCCAGCCCTGCACGCTCCCCTCTGGCTCTCCCCTCTTGTGCCTCTTCGCCCCCAAAGCGCTCCAGCCCTCAGTGCCACTGTCTCTCTCAAATACCTCTTTTCCCAGCCCAGGTTCCTGCTGAGTAAGAAGTGACACTTGCTGCTGTTTTGGCAAATGCCATCGAGGATTGCCTGCACTGCAACACAGTGGTGAGGGCTCCTCCTCCTCTGGGCAAGGAACAGTTAAGGGAATGAGGATGAAAAGTGGATATCAATAATTCGGTAGCTCCTGTAGGAAGATTGTGATTTAGCTTTATTATCATAATTACATTTTCAATCTCTCTGCTCATACTTATGGAGCAGTAGAGTCAAATGTGAATGCAGCTACCTGCTTTTCCTACCAGTGACTCCTCATTCTGCTGCTCGAAGCAGGTCAATGGGGACATCAAGCCAGGCAGCTGGGATGTCAGGTAGGGATATGATATTTCCCTAGCACCTTGTTTTGGGCATTGGGAAGCCTCATTCCCCTCTGCATGGCACAGGGATTTTAACTTCAGCTCCAGGATCAGCAATGTGATTGTCTGAGAGTAGCCCACTTTGGTGTAAAAATATCTCTTCTCCTGGAAGTGGAGGAAAATAGTCTGTTCACTTTTCTCTGAACAGGGAAACCTGCACTTCCTTTGCCTGTGCATGTTGTGGTTGATGATCCCCAGAGGCACCTGCATCCATGTCCATGGTGGACCAGGAGATGAGACCGGTGCAAGCGGAGAGCAGGAACTTTCACTAGCAATAACTAGTTAAAGCCAGTTGTTAGTGATGATGCCTTCTGAACGTGGCCATGACCATGTGTGCCTTGCAGCTTGCCTCTGCCTCTGCTCACCTGGGAGGAAATGGAGGCTTCCCAGCAGCAGAGGGAGGTCCTGGGCACCCCACCCACCACCCCACCCACTAGCCCTACCCACTACCTTCTCTGGGGGTCCCAGAAGAAGCCAGGCAGAAAGCAGCTTGCCAGGGCCCTGGCAGTGATAGGCACCATGGCCAGGGGACAAATTAGGAAGAGGAAGATGCAGCCACAGAGAGCTGAGTATGTGCTGTCTCCATCATGCACAGACTCCTGAGGAGCAGCCAGTGACTGGGGAAGTCCTTCCCCATCCCAACATCTACCTTCATTTGGAATGTAGACTGACCCACCTGGAGGGTTCCTCAGAGAAGGAACACACAGGTGCTTGCCCTGCTCTGCCCTGGCTCAGCAGCAGCAACTCCATCCCATGTCCCAGTGCCCCCCAGGCACCCCCAGCACCTCTGCACATCCAGCTCTGATCAGTGCAGGACTGGGGCAGATCTGTGCGCTCAGGCTCCATCAAGGCTACACTTGTCTACCACTACAGTCTACAAGGCTACACAGTCTACCACTGTCCCTGCAGGTGACACTGTGTCCCATCCTGCCTCCCACCTTCCACACTGCTCTGGCAAGTTGCGGGATCAGAACTGAGCCGCTTATCTTTAATCTTTTGATTTTACTTTCTTAAGCAATGTCCAGGCTTTAGAGAGTGTCTCATAATGTAAAGGCTCTTCATGGCAAGGAGGGGAGTCCCTGCACTAATACAGCAACCATCCCACACGCACCAGTACAGCATTATCCCATACACCAATACTGCAGTTATCCTACACACCAGTACAGCAGTTATCCCACATGCACCACTACAGCAGTTATCCCCACACACATGACTTTGCTGCAAAAAACCTCTGGCTGGAGGCTGGCTCAGCAAATTTCTAGCACGGAATACATGGTACAGCTGTCCAGGAGACACTAAAGTCTACTGGGGTCTGCTGGATCTGGCAGCCACTGTAAGATCTGCCTTCTCCCTATTTGGACTCTCAGCCCAATCCCATAAAGACTTTTTGGTTACTGCTGCTTTGAAGTGAGCTGAACCTGCTGCCTCTTCCCAGCTCTCACTGCTGTTACTGAAGAGAGAAATGCAAAGGAAACCAGACCCTCCAGGCTGCTGCCAGAGAGGCAGAGGAACGAGGACCACTGCAGACACAGGGTATTGCAAGGGCCTGTTGTGCAGCAGTAGAAAGTCCAGGAGTCCTACTGAACCTCTGGGCTAATCTAGAGGTGGGGTTCATCAGCCAGTCATTATTTCTGCTCCCCAGTTTGGGCTTCCAGGACTTGAGATGTGACGTGACCTGAGCTCAGGTGAACTCCATGGCCATGCAGCATCCCGGTGAAAGCAGTTCCATGGACACTTACACCCACAACGCCCCATGGCACCTCTGTGAGTAACGCTCTGCAGAAAGCTATTTCAGGACCCAACATGACTCTCCCTGATGTCAGGTCCAATTAGGTATATCCTGCAAAGCAAAAACGTCCACTAAAGCCAGCTTCTAGTGGGACAATGACATTAAGATGTCCCAGGTGCTCATCTGGGTTCCCCGAGCAAACCAGGAGCTAAACATAGCCCTGGGAAAATGGCAGGAGTGGGTGGCTGCTGTCCTCTGCACCGAGGTCTCCTGGGGCACTCAGCTCCTGTGTGGGCCATCCCTTCCCTTTCATACCCTGACCTTCCCCTGCCCTGCCCCTGCCCAGGCAGAGGGCAGGATTCACCTCCCTGCACTAGAGCTATAGCAGAGATCAGTCTGGGCTCTTCTTGGTGGGCTTGAGTCATGCTTTACCCCACTCATCAGGGCCCATCAAATCTGACTGTCATTTCCCAAGGAAATACCCATTTGAAAAAAAGAAAGAGAAAAAGAATAATTAGTCAAAACAGTGAGAGACAGAGACTTTTAAGCATTTAATATTTTTCATTGTCCTCCTCCACAATGGCATTATCCTTCTGTAAATAGATGCTGAACTGAAGACATAACAACACCCCACTTCCCCCAAATAGCCCGAGCGAAACAAATGCAGGAAGTTTGAAGGGGTCAAAGCAGAGCTGCGGCCAGCCAGGAGCCTGGGCACCCCCGGGGGCTTCTTGGGGTCGCTGGGGCTTCACAGGGCTGGCAGCTGAGCTGCAGCAAGACAAGACCTAGGGTCCTGCCCTCAGTGAAATGGGGGTACTGCCTTTGCACTGAAAAAGAGCTGATATGGGGGGTCCTCACCGTCAGTCCCCACGTCTGACCCATCCCTTGTAAGGCACCAGCAGGACAGAGCTGAAGTGTGGCAAAGGCAGCAGAGGAGGCACAGATTTTACAGCCCATCGTTTTCCTAAAAGCTGGCAGTGGTGGGCTGTCTGTCTGCTCCCGGTGCAGTACGGCCCCACCGGGAGCACCCGCCGGCCGGAACAGCCCCGGTGCCAGCTCCTGCCGTGGTGCGATAGGAAGGAAACCGGTGTCCCCTGTTCGGTGCAGCCTCCCGCTGTGCCGTGCCGGGGACGCCCCGGCCGTGAGCAGCTGCCGCGGGGAGTTGCTTCACACGGGGGCTTGCGGTTCCCCTATAACGGCCGTGGGGTGTGGGGACAGCCCTCCCTGCCCTCCTCCCCGAGGCAGGGGTGACATTCCCTCTCCCAGGCAAGTGCTAAGCCCCACCAAGCACCTGAGGCTGCGCTGGGACCTCCGGGAGGAGCATTTTCATCAGGACCAGGGCTTTCGCACGCGAGAGCAGAGCCCCCGGCGAGAGCCATACTGAGATAGGCAGACGTGGTTCGCCCCCAGGGAAGAGGCAGCACCTCCAGACAGCATCTGCCTGCAATCCCAGCGAACCTCGTCCGGGTTCACCTCTAGAGCAAGGCACAGAGGAGCTGCCCCTGGCACTTAAACAACTTTTCACAATCGTCTGTAATGGCAGAGCCATCAGTAAGTAAATCGGAGGTGCAGTTAGACCTTCCTTCCCAGAGGAATACTGTTGACTGAAACCGAAGCACAGAGGCAGGAAAATTGCTCGATGAAGTAGTTTGGTAATTGTGAAAAAGAAGAACTTGTTTTCTTTGTCTTGCAACAGCAAATTGCGCAACGTGACCTGCAGTGGCTTTAGCTCGGCAGGTTTTCAGGAGGAGGTTGTGGGGTGATTTAAAATTCACAGTGTGAGGAGGGAAATGATACCGAGGCTGTTATGGACCGTATGGTGTCCGCAAGGAATGTGACAGTGGGTGACTGAGGTGGCAGTGGTTGAATTTGCTTTGCTTTTGGTTTGACCTCCGTGGGCATGGCTGAGCTCTCCCGTTTTGGGGGGTCAGCTCAGAGAGAAGCTGGCTCAGCCCCAAGGCTTCACCATGTTCCCAGGGTGAGGTGAGCTAACAGCCCATGTACCAGAGATGCATTAAGCAAGAGGAGCTTTTCTGAGCTCAGTTTGCTGGGTTGTCATAAGAACCATGATGGTGATGATGACTTTTACCCCTGTAACGTAAAAATACTCTTTGTCAAGGTGAAGAGTTGCTCTGCAGGTCAGCTTAGGGTGGAAGGAGAAGAAAAGCCACGAGCAGAGCTCAATTTAGATTAATTGCTTGTTCTGCTGTCACCCCTGTGTACCCCAGGCCCAGACATGAGCTGGATGTGCTAGGTGCAGGACAAAAAAATAGAAGAAAAAAATGCTAGTGCTGAGAGGAACCAGCAGCAGAGCCCAGGAAGAGCCCAGGCCAGGAGAGCAAGCCCAAGCTAAGGTCCCTCTTCTCCCCTTCTTCTGCTTCCTTCCCTCCCCAGATGTTGCTTCCCTATTCCTGCTTTGTCATTGAGGGTCGAATGGGAGTGCTCCCGCATGAGGCAAAGACCACTGACACTGTACATTTAATTCAGCTCACAAAAGGCTACTGGGTGTTAAAAGGAAACGAAAAAAATAATCCCACAAAAATCTCCCAGGTCTGTTTTGTCCCAGTTTTAAATGGTAAAATCTGTACTTTGTTCTCAGCTATTGTTGCAAAATTGAACCACTTTCAGCCTCTCACCTTAAAGGCTGCCTTCACGCAGAGCTGCTGAGTACAGCATGGAATGAAAGCTCTCACTTGGCCTAGAAACCTCAAGTGTGTGAACCTCACTAAAACGCACACAGGGAGATGGGCTTTGAAATGGAGCAAAGCCAGAAGCCAGCGAGTCCCCAAAGGATGCGGTGTGGCTGCTCCCAAGATGAGGAGTGCAACTCCAACTGAGAGACACTCTGTACCTGACAGTCCCGTAATGCCTCCCTGATAAGAGCCCTGGCCTAGAAATAGCTCAGTGCTAGATGATGCTCTCAGGAGACTGATGAATGTCTCTGACTCTCTGCAGCATCCCAGCAGCTGGCTCCTGCCTGGCCCCACTACTGCCCCTTGGCTTCCCAGTACCAGGGCCTGACTTGAGGACCTGCAGCACCCTTGTCTGATGAGCATTGAGGTTTGCTCATGGGAGGAGACTGAGCCCTGTCACCTCCTCCAGCTGGGAGAATGCCAGTGCTCAGCAGGAGCACCCTGGCAGTGCCAGCTCGTGCCCTCCTGGTGTCACCTTGTCCTGCTCAGCCATGGGCTGCACACCCCGCTGAACTCTGCAGGGCCAGGGATGCTCCAGCAATGAGACCTAAGGCCACTCCAGCCCCATTCCCAGCCCTCTACCATCCCATACCCTGTTAATGCTTCCACTCCTCTGAGCTGGCTGTTTTAAGCTGCCCCCCAAGCCCTCCTGGGTCCTCCTGCACCCAGCGCCAAGAGGCTGCTGGAGAAGCCCTGGCCCTAGCCAGGAGCGAGGTGGTTGCTCGGTCCTGGATATGGGACAGCAAAGGTAACCGCAATCTGCCGAGTTCCTCCTGCCGCCCAGACGGATCCCTGCTCTCGGCTGCTGTGCGGGTTTGCTGTGCAAAGCAGAACGACTGCTGCACTTCGTTTCCCAAGGGGCCACTGTTTGTTTATCAAGGAACAAAGTGAGCCCTTGCCCATGTGAGCACCACTTGCCAGCAATTCTGCACAGTGCAGTGACCAGCAGTGTTGGAGGGTCGCAGTGCAGAAAGCTACACTCCTATCCATCCATCCTCTCTCTTCACAGAGAAAGCAGGGATGCTCCTCCTCTCAGCAGGTAATGTAGAGAGGGTAGTTCACTTATGAAGTAATTTAGTGCAATTCTTATTTATTAATACTGTGTTTTCTCTATTTTTTTAGGTTTTGTGTAATCTCTGCCCTGCTCTCACTGATGCTGTCCCAGGGAGTCAGAGCTGAGCACTGTGTTAGCACTGCTTGCAAGATGTCTGGCCTGGCTGAGGGGATCCTCTCCCCTTTTTTCCACACCAGACCCCAACCTGTCCCTGCAGTGCAGGAGGAACCTGCTCCAGCTCGTGGCCCCGGGCTCCTGCAGCAGCACTGATTTCAGTGCTGTACAGTCACTCTACAAAGGAAGCAAAAAGCTCCTGGTGCCTGTTTTATCTGCATCCATCTTAAGCGCTGGAGAAAACTGTTATTGGAGTTCAGCAGAAGAGTATTTTTTTTTTACATGATTGAAACTAGAATTATGTGTGCAAAGCCATAAATTGTGTCTGATGCCTGTCTGCTCTCGTTCACCCACAGTACCTTTCAAATAGTCATAGATCAGCACCATGGGGGTCTGATTTGCACCCACAGCTCTCCAGAGACCCCAAAACAGACTCTGGGTGCCTTCCCCCTCCCTGGTTTGCTGTCCCCAAGGCCTCCTGCACTACTCCCAGAGGCCAGGCAGACACAGGCTGCGTGTGAGCAGCCTGTTTGCTGACCCAGGCTCCAGCTCCGAGTCAGGGCTCCTTGTCTCAACCTCCCATTCCAAGAGTTCTTTGAGTTGCCACTATCTGATCCCTCCCTTCTGAGCATTTTGTTCAGTTTCAGTTCTCATATCTTCACTACAAGTGATATATCTCATGTTGGGGGGTGTGTAGGGGGTGTGTTATTGGCACAACAGCTCTCGTCATCTGACATCTGCAGGGAGCCAATGTTTCCACAGAGCCCAGCACAGTGGGTTTGGCTCACCACTGGGGCTGCCTCAGTTTCCCTTCTAGGTGGCTAAGCCAGGAGCCAGCACCCACAACCCTCTGTGCTCCCACCATGGGAGCTCAGCACAGACCCTGCCGCTCATGCGTGTTGCCTTTGGCTCCTGGTTTCCATCACCCTCTCTGTGGGCCGGGGAACCATGACCCACACCAGCCTCCATATGCAGAGCCAGTAGGACTTGTAGGGACGTGCATGGAGGCATCCAACAGCGAGGCCAGTGCCGCTCTGCATTGCCACCCTCTGCCAGCCCTCTCCTCAGCAGTGCCCGGAGGCAGGGGATGCTCTGCCTGGGGGCAGATGCCTGGAGCTGGCCTGTGGTGGCTGCTGGAGCTGTTTTAGGTAGCTGGTCGGAGGGTCTGCTGGGCAACCAGGTTCCATGAGTTATTTATAAGCTATGGGAGGGAAGTGGTGATAAATAATACATTGGCACTCTCACGTTCTGCATGCATGTGTCTACAGATAAATATTTCATTCTCCAGGAATACACATAGATGCCTGTTGATAAATAAAAATTGGAAAATGTTCTATTGGATGGTTTTAAATCTGACTCTCAACTTGCATCCGAAGAACACGGTGTACCTTGTGTACGGCATGAAGATGCTAATTTCCCTCAGCAGAGGCTGCCTTAAATGTATCACTGCAGTGTACTGGGCACGGTGCCTAGTGTAGCACGCACACCCCAGAAACATACGGCCCCAGCTTTTCCTTCCACACCGTTATTTTAACATCACTTTTATAACAACACTATTCAAGCAGCTTTTCTAATTATACCTTGTACCGACTGGGCTCAGGACACAGCTGTCAGCCTCCTAAATACTAGCACAGAGACCCAGAAGGCAGCACATTCCCTCTACTAAGTGTCATTGGAATTTGCTGTGTGCTCAGGCATGGCTGGTGATGCCAAGCTCCTTACTGCTGGTTAATTAGGCAGGTGGTTTCTCCCATGGGAAAAACATGAGATACTGAGCGGGATGTGAGCAAACCCATGGGTCTCACCAGCCCTGCCACCAGTACAGAGCCACCACGTGCTCCTCCCTATATCAGCCTTGGGGACTCTTGGGAACCCAGGGACCTCCTGGGCTCAAAGGCAGCTGCAAGGAGATCAGCTCTCTCCCCAGGGAGCACCTGCCCTCAATGTTTGCTGCTCAGGAAACACCAGAGCCCATGACCAAGGGCCAGCACCCACGTGCAGCATTGGCCTCTGCCAGCCCAGCACCAAGGGCAGGTGAAGGAGTTGCTTTTCCCCAAAATATGGAAGGATTTGGTTTCTAGAGCAGGTCTCTCCTGAGTGTCTCTGAATGCAGTGCTGGAAGTGGATTTAACAGGGTCATTGTAAAATTTGGCCTTCACCAAGAAGGCCATGGGCTGCAGAGTGCCAGTGCCTTGGCACCAGCCTGCGGCACAGCCAGCTCTGCACGGAGCCACCAGCCTGGGCAAGCAGCACACACTGGCAAACAACCAAGTGCCAAGCACCGTGCCTGGCTGGTTTGCCTGGTAAATGCCTATGTAACATACTGACATATTTGGAATTTTTCCAATGGCTGCGTTTGGCTGCACTGGCTTGTGATTTTTTTTGAGTAACCCTTTTTTATGCCTGGTTATCACAGCTGGGTACTGTGCCATGCTGGCTCTGGTTCCAGCAATGCACAGTCACCTCCCAACACCCACCACGCTGTGCTTTGTGCCACCACCCAGAGCAACAACAAGGGATTTCCCACCTGGAAATCCTGGGGACTGGGCTTCAGCAGCAGAGCTTGGCAGGGAGACTTTGATCATCAGCCAGGGCATGTCCCCATCAGCGGTCCCAAGCAGTGGATTCAACACATCAAAGGGCAAGGAGGAATAACTCCTGCTGAGCACAGCAAGACTCCGTGCCACGGGAGACTGCTGCAGGCCCTCGGGAAGGGCTAGGCACAGGGAGCCTCTGCTCCAGGGAGGGGAGGCTCCGAGCGGCTTGGAGGAGCTGCAGGGCAGATCCAGGCTTAAGGAGAAAAAACAGGGAAGAGGATCCAGGTTAGGAAACTGAGCAAGGAGGCAGTGGTGGGAAAGCCAGTCAGGAGCGTGTCTTGTGCTTTCTGGAGCATGAGACACCAAGTCACTGGGGTTTGTCTTTAGCAACCCTTTTCCTCATCGTTATCCTCTAGGCTCCCTCACCTACAAAGGTGTCCATCCAGTTGCTGATGAAATCATAGCCATGTTTCTTCTCAGCATTCCCTGATGGGCATTCTACCTGGGGTCCCACAGGAAACTGCCTGCCCAGTGCCTTCAGCCAGAGGAGGTAGAACACATGAAACTCTACAGGGAACAGGGATGCCCTGAGGGGAGCAGGACTATTCCAAGGGGGCCTGCAACTCAGGTTTTGGAAACTGGACTGCCAAGGGGACACACCTGGCAGTGTACTGAGGAATGCACAAAGCACCCCAGAACCTGCCAAGAACCTGCAAATGTGGTGGTACAGGATTGCACCCTCCAAAACATCACTCGGCAGGCAGTGGGGAGAGATGCTTTGATATCATGTCGTCCAGCTGGAATTACAGCCCCATCTGCTCTTCCATGGGGAAGATCTGCATCTCTGGGAGGAGGCTTTGTGACAGGAGGGCACTGCATCGACACTAACGGGGCTGTACTGCCATCCCTGCTCATGCTGCACCTTCATCCCCCGGCACCTTCTCCCACTTACCACTCAGCATCACTGCCATCTCCCAGGAGAGGTTCATCGTCCTCATCCTCCTCCTGGCAAAGCTATTTGCGTGGTGGCACCTTTTGCTTTTCCCCCACCTGGTACTTGCATGAAGCACTCAAGAGAGAATTTTGTTAGGCCTAAGAAGTCTGAAGGCAGAGTACATGTATCTCTAATGGAGAAAGTTGGAAATTTTATTTCTAGTCTGATCTAATCCCTATGCTGCAGGTCCTCACTTCTTCCAGCTCCATTAGGAAATTCCCAAGCTGTGTAATATGGCAAGAAATAGGTTCAGAAGGAAGTTACATCACTCCCAAGCCTCATCTCATCCTACTTTAATACTGGTTTATCACACTGAATAAACTGGAGTAATTGTGCAGAAAATTGCTCCATCCACATCATGCCCATCATACATGAGGATTTTCTGCTCTGAGTAACTTGCTGTTACTGGTGGCCAGACCCACCACTGACAGCAGTTTCCTGGGAACATCAGGGAGTATAAGGGTGCTGTGGGGACCAGGGGCTTTACTCCCTGGAACAGCAGGGCAGGACCTTGCAGTGGGCCCATCCCACCATCCCAGAGCAGGACACGGGGGACAGTCTCAGCGCTGGGCAGCCCTGTGGTTGAGATCTAGGTGGGAAGTCCACCTGCAGGTCTGGACCAGAGGGGACCATGGCCAGGCAGGCGCAGCATGTTGGTGTAATCCTGCTCACTGCTGCTCTGGGGAGTGATGCTGTCACAGGAGTGGGTAGGGGCAAAAACACCCTCTCCCCAGAAATAGGTGCCTCCTCGGACTGGTGTCTGCAGATTGAGCAGGCAGGGCAGGTTTTGACCAGTGCCCAAGCCTGGGGCTTTGCTCCCTGCAGAACACTGACCCACATCCTGTTCCTGCTGGTCCTGGTGTGCTGGGATGGCAGGGACAGGCACAAGCAGGGCACAAGGACAAGTGACTGAAATGTCCTACATAACAGTGTGGGGGAGGAAAGCCTCCACCCCAAGGACTCTTGTACTGCCTGTGACAACAAGAAAGGGAATAAAAATAGTGCCTATTGTAGTGTGCAGGCAGCAGGCTGCAGCAGGGTTGTGTAATGGTACCAGTCAGCACAGGCTGGCTCTCCCAGAGATAGCAGGGCTGCTGTGGGAATGTGGGTCAGCCGGGCACAGCCCAACATGGGGCCAGGTGGCAGTGGTCCCTGGTGGAGAGGAGGGGTGTCCCAGCCACTGGCCAATTGCCAAGCTATAACCCCCCAAGCCCCAGTCTGGGGCTGCTGCCAGAGCAACTGGCACCATTCTCTTCTGCATGTGTCTCCCCAGCTTCCCTGGAGCAGACCAGGTCCTGCAGCCTCTCCTCCCCATGCTCTAGCCCTGAACAGGATGGCAGGCTCCTCCAGATGCTCCCCGGTTCCCCTGTCACCTCCCAAGCTGGAGAGCCTAAAGCCAGCCAGGAGCAACCTCACTACTGCCCAGAGGAGGAGACACTCACTCCCCCCGGGTCCTCCTCTGCACAGGAACATTTCCCCCTAACACTGGTCTGCAAAACTGTGAGACTAAAGAAGGGAAAGAGCTTCCCAGCTCTTGGCAGCATGGCATCAGGAGGAGCCAGGAGGGCTGGACCTGCAGCTGTGCCAGGGCAGCTGTGCTCCTGTCCTCACCCTGTGCACTGTCGACGTGTCAGGTTTTGCAGCTGGTGAGCTGCTGTGCTTTGATTACTGGCTTTCAAATTGCTTTCTAATACCATGGTCCTGTCAAGTGCTTTAGCAAAACCCGGATTTTGCTTTTTTGTGGATTAAACACAGGTCCATCAACACCAGCAGGAGCTGGTCTCCAGCCAGAGGTGTGGCTGCAGGGTAAGTGGGTTAGGGAAGTGGTTTTCACAGACACTAGCCAGAGCTCCAAGCTGCCTGCCTGTGAGGCATCGTGTCCGGCACTCAGAATTCACTTGCAGATGTGGCTTAGCACAGGCAAATGCCAACCACTCAGGTATTTGTGGTTTTTGATGTACCACTGTGTCTTAACCTGACCAGAAACCCATGGCTGTCAGTGGGCTTTGCTGGGAATCAGACCAGGGTCCTGGAAAGGGTGCAAAGCAGGTCGCTGTGACTATCACATCCACTGATGGGCACCAGCCTGACCTGTGCTAGGGACTCAGGAACACACACATCTGCAAGGCAGGGGGGGTTGGTCTCCCCCACACAACACAGCTTGACCTGAACCCCCATCTGACTCCTCTGTGCTCCTTAGCGGTGGCAGAAAGCAAACAGCAGAGGTGATAAAGGCAGAGGCATCAGACATTTGCCCCAGCAGTAAACCCCACCTCATTGTTTCATGACAGCCCAGGGCAGAACTTTTTTTATGAAATACCAGAGCAAGATGCTCCCATCTTGGTGTAAATCTTCACTGTCCTCACCAGCACTTGAAGTTTGTCCCTACTAAATCCCTCTGTGGCTCTCTCCCTCCTTCTGGGGAGCATGCAAATACTTTTAGAGTTGATAAATCCTTCGTATGTCAACTTTCAGGTTTATGTATACAGCAAAATATCGCTTCATTATGACGCAAATGGAGGAATCCCTGGGAAGCAATCAAAGCAAGCTGGGAGGTTTGTTCACACCGTTTCATGTCGGACAAGCTGGGATGAAAGGAGCGGCTGGCAGGAGCTGCTGCCAACAAATGCCACCTACAAGTACCTCTGTGCTTCTGCTGTTCCTGTGCGGATCGTGTTCACGCGGGAAAAGGGCTGGAGTGAGCTGGGACTCCTCTCCATGCTGGCTCTGGCAGATAACCTTCCTTCCCCTTCTCATGGCTCCTGGCCATCACCTGATGTGTTGGTGACACCAGAACAGATTCAGAGATTCCCATCAGCTGCAACACTCCCCGCAGCGGACACGAGCGCGCTGCCCGGCCGGCTCGGCAGCTGCCAGCATCGCCCCGGCTCTGTGCAGCCCTGCACCCAAGAGCCACCCAGCTGCCCATTACCCAACACCTAATCCTGCCCACAACCTCACCCTCAGTGCTTGTCTCCTCACCCCGCTCCTGCATCTCTATTGCCACGGAAAAAGCAAAGCCGCCTGGGCAGCTCACTGGTGCCCAGGATGGGGAAGGGCTGGGGGCTGTTGGTCCCCTGCCTGCGCGTGCAGCAGGACAGTACAGTGGGCTGTGGGAAGGAGAAGGACAGGAGGAGCAGCAGTGCCAGTGAAAGAGCTGGCGCAGGAAGTCATGGTGCATGCCAAGCAGCCACCACAACCATCAGACCTCTATCTGTCCTTAGAAGAAGGAATGGGGACCATGGCCACCACTCCCCACTGTGGGAGTGCCCAGCTCCCCTTTAGGCACCTCCAAGGGTGTGCCTGGGTGTGGGGACAGCACCCCCTCCCCAAAGGCACTGTCACCACAGGGACACCCTGCGAGTTCTGGGGTGGTAGCTGGTGTTGGCAAAGCAGGTTGGCTGGTAAAGCAGGTTGGCTGGTTCTGGCTGGTAAAGCAGGATGCTGTCCTGGGCAGGGAGGCAGGGCTGTGCCCGCAGCCCCGGGCCTGGCACACACGGAGAACTGGGGAAAGAGGGCCTTTGCCCACCCTCTTCGTGAGCAGAGAGACAGAGCACCATCCGTGGAGAGGTTACTGGAGGCTCATAAACCGCAGACCTTTCGTGCTTTAGAGGGCTGGATATTTGCAGTCCAAGAGGAAAGCCTCTGGCACGGCTTAATCCAGCTGAAGCAACTGTGCTTACATAAAGTCACTAGGTGCAAATGGCTCATAATGAGGGAGTTTAGCTGGATGAATATTTCTAGAGTAATTGCAGCTTTGCCTGAGAATGCAGGCAGCCTAAATGGGTTTGCACTATCCTTGCACTATGGAGAGCAGAGAGCTCAGTGCCTGCTGACAGTGCTCCTGGCCCGGCTCTCAGGGGGTACCTACTTCACATCCCCAGACAAAAAGGCTGATTTGCCTCAGGATCTGACTGTCTCTGCTAGGGTACCTGCATAGGCAAGGCATAGGCAAGCCTCCTGCCTAGGCAACACCAAAAATTTAGCTGAAAATGGTCCTGGGACACTGGTCTATGTGTCTCCCCTGCCCTAAGGGGGCTGCACTCCCTGCACACCCCTGGCACGAGCTTGACCTGCTCCAAGTGCCTCCCCATAAGAAGATACCAACACTGCAGTAATAATCAGCCTATTTTTAAAGGTTAGGAAGGCTCCTAGCAAATCCTCCCCTGGGTTTTCTTCCCCCCAGCTTTTTCTCACCCTCTGCCTCTTCCCTGAGATAACAATCAATGATACCGCAGGTTTAATTAATGTTTTTGACTTCCAGCACAGGGATGTGATTTCTCCTCTGTGCTTTTGCCAAAAGTTGCTTTATCCTGCCAAGCAGGCAGGTAATCTGGGCAGGCAAGACTGGCTTCATACCTACAGCTGCTAACAAGGCAAGGGTTGTGCCTTTGGGGATCTGTGGCGGTGCTGGCAAGGCAGCAGATCCCCGGTGCTTGTGTGCCGGGCATCAGGTGCCGTTGCTAGAAAAGCTTCGAGCAGAGGCAGAGCAGTGCCAGACCTCCACTGGGAGGGGAGGAAGAAGAGGCACTGTGGGTCACAGGGGCAGCCAGGCTGCGTTTCTCCCCAAGGATACCCTGGTGCAGGGAGGACAGGATGCAGCGGGCAGGATGCTGGTTTGTTCCAGGGACACAGGACCCCGTGTGTGTTTGACTAGAGAGTCTTTGCTTTCAAGCAAGAGCAGCATCAGCACTGGCTCTGCAAGCCTCAAGTTTGCAAAGCCCTGGCAGCGACTTGTCCCAACAGCAGAGACAGGCTGCTCCCACAGGCCCCCAGCACCAGCACATCACCCATGCAGCGCCTCAGCCCCTGCCAGCAGGCTCTGCCACGGTGCAGCACTGATGCTGGCATGGGGGCACCCAGACAGCCCTGAGAGCAGCTGGCACGTTGCTGTTGTCCAGGGATGTTTCACGGCCTTTCTAGTTTTGTCCAAGACACTCAGACAACATAAAATTAGCACTAGCCTTAGTGCTAAAAAAGAAAGGCTAATAACATATAGCTGAGGGCTAAAGATGGAGCCATGTCTATTAATACCATGTCATCTTCACCCTCTGGAGTGGGGTTTCAAGCCAGCCTGCTCCAGCACAGCCAAGGACTCACTGTTGCTCTAGAGCCACCTTTAGCCATGACTCTCTGTCATGGAGGGTGGCAAGAACATACAATGCAGGTGGCTACTTCTAATTACAGGGAGGGCTTTTTCTCCCCAGTGTTTAATTAGTACTGATCAGCATAGATATGCCATTAGAGCCAAGGCAAACTCTGTAGGTCAGTGTGATCTGGAAGATGGTCAGGCAGCCCTGGGAACAAGGCAGCAGTGGCAGCAGGATGAGTGGAGAGCTCATGGCATTGGGTGCACTCAGCAAGCACAGGCTGGCCCAGCAGCAGTGGAGGCTACAGGTCCTCAGGGACATCAGTGCCAAGCTGGGAAGGGGAAGAGGGCCCGGACAATGCACAGTGCCATAGGTCTCCTGTGCTCATGCAGTGCATGTTGCAGAAGGGGAAGGAAAGCTCAGACCTGCTCCCCTCCCAGTGGCACCTGCCCTGTCTCAGGTGGAGCAGGGAGACATGGGGTAAGAGGAGGTGATGATCCTGTTTTTCCTAATCCTGTCTGCAGTCCCATTTTACTGCGGTTCTGAGAGTCACAGAAAACAAACTCCTAAGGTCCATGTGAGGGTTAAGTCTATTAATCAGTTATTAAACTATAGTTTTGAGTTAAAAGCTTCCCAGAAAGGTGCTGATTGTATGCAAAGCAGGAGATATCCAGTTCATGTGTGGTTGAGCAGGAGTACCTGTGGGCAAAACACACCCCTTGCACTGAAACGAAAAGCCACAGGTGGATAACATATCCTGGGAGCAGAGCTTTGCCTCTTCCCAGCCATAAATCACTCATGAGTGGGCTGTGATGTTCTTTGCTTTGCCTGTTATCCCCACGATGTGTGAAGCTCCCCTGCAAACACTCCCAGCTCTGCAGGCAGCATGAGTGCTGCCTCCAGGATGAGCAGGCTGCATCCTGACTTGTTTTTTTACTACCAAAATCCACAGGGTCCCTGGGAAGCAAGGAATCAGCTAACCACCAGGCTGCCTCTATGCAGAACCAGGGATGATTTTACTCGTTTTGCCTCAAAGCGTGTCCCACGAATGTTACAAACACCTTATGTCTCTGCAATAATTACACTTCTCCTCACAGACCCTCCACTGCAATACCCGCAAAAATCCCATAGTACATTGCCCTCAGCTGCCTCCTGCCCTCCAAACCATTGTCTGGGGGGAGCTGCTGGTGCCCCAGGCAGTCTGTGCATGGTGGGTGAGTGCCAGGCACCTTCTGCAGCCCTGCCAGACACAGGACCCCCACACGGTGCCTGCTCCCGCTGCTTCTGGGGCCCCAAAATGAAACATGCCAGCAGCCATCCCTGGACAGGAAGGAGATGACAGGCAGGCACCCATGGTTGCACAACCCCTAGTTTCCTTGGGAAACCAGGACAACAGCAGCCCTATTTCTGCCTGAACAGAAGAAAGCAGGGATGGGGCTTGCTGGAGGAGATGAAGATCAGTGCCAGAGGCAGTTACTCAGTCCCACAAGGAGAGCACAGCCTGGCTGTGGCAGCAAAGCCGTGCTCTGCAGGCTTACACTGGCCAGGCTCAGTCCCTGTGGATGCACTGAAGGATGGTTGTCCTGCACTGCAAGGAGGGGGCTGGCAGCTCTCTCCAAAAGCAGCTGAAGCCATAAACACTGGGTTGTGCTGACAGCTCTGCTGCTCATTTACCGATGGTGCTGCTGGTGGCTGTGGCAGGCACTCACTGGAGCTCGGTGTGTGCTGCCCACCAGCCAGCTTCACACCTCTGATGAGCAAAAGGCAGGAGGGACAGTGGGTTTCTCCATCCTGTCACCAGCACATGGCCATGCCACATGTGCCCAGGCTGCTGGGAACCATCAGCCTGGCTGGAGACGCTGGAGTTGGGGCTGCAGGGTGGCAGGGAAAATTTGTTAAATGCTTGCCATGAAATGTTGTAGTTTCTGTGAAACTCACAGCAGAGACCTGCTCACTTCCAGGCACTCCTGCCTGGTTGATTGATGTGCACTGACCTCGCTGCTGCTCGAGAGGCTGTTTGAGCAGTGAGCTCAGCCCTGGCTCTGTCTGTTTGCTATTGCCTGCTTAACTATTTCCCTGGCAGCAGGGATGCTGAGTTGGCAGGGGCACTGCTGGAGCTGTGGGCAGCAGACACTCAGGGATGCTGGGGCTGTGCAGTCTCCAGGCCAGGTCTCTGCTGCACCACAGCCAGACCAGCTGGATGAGGCCTTATAGAAACCTTTGGGAGCATCCTTGGCCCTTGCTCCTGGTGGTACCCTGCTCTTCCTGGGGATTTTCATGGACCACAAAGGCAGGCTGATGGGCAGCATCATCTGCCCCCTTGCTCTCCCGCCATCATAGGGTGGCTGTGCCAGGGTGTCCTTGGGGGAACTTGCTCCAGCCTCCCCTTCCAGTATGGGCACGGGGGGCAGCAGAGCTGAGCCACCGAGCACGAATCCCATTAAACGCTCCACTGTGCTGAGCTGCAGCTCCAAGCCCTGAGCCTCCCAAAGGACATAAGGCTGCTTAGGACACCCTAAGCTCTTCATGCAGATGAGTACTTGAGGCCATCAAAGAGGTCTTAAAAGCTTAAGGCAGGTAAATGTTTAAACTGCTCTAAGCCCTCAGTGTCACAGCCAGGCCAGAGGGAAGTCCCCAGCTCAAAGCTGTCTCTGCACAGTCACCCTCTGCCACATCCCAGCAGCCCTTGAGGGCCACCATGCCCTTGTATCCTCAGTTGTATTTCTCTTCCAGATCTGTCCTTCTATCCCCGCTATCCTCCACCAACCACATCTGCACAGCATTGGCTCAGGCTGGGATGTCTCTCCCAGCACCATATTTATTTTCTGTCTAGACACTGGTGGATTTGATATGCAGCCCTCCAAACCCCAGCCGTGCATTCTGCTCCCTCTCATCAGCAGAGTAATAAAATGAATGCTTTTTTGTGGGCAGTTACACACTTAATTTAAGCTCTACCCACTGAAAAGCCAGAATGAAATTGCAAAGAGTGTAGCTGGTGCCCCAGGAGTGTTTTCATAAATAAATATAGAGGTTTCAGTGGGATCTTTAATACACACTAAGTAGGAGTCTGTCACAAACTTGTCCTCTTGCTAAGAGACAGCAGAATATCTCTCATCCATAACAGCAGATCAATCCACACGGATTTTCCTCAAGTGGTTTCTCAGTGTCACTAATGACTCGTTCCTTCTGGTTGCAAAGAACTGTATTTGCAGGAATGGGATACCACAAATTACTTCACTTGCTTCCAAGATGCCAAAGCTGCCCTTAAGCTTAATACTGCAAGTTATTGCAGGTATCTGTGCCTTTTTCCTCTGAGGTACCATGAGAAAAGCCTTGCTGCTTGTCTCCCTCCCAGGACTTGTGTTCCTACATGTTTATTGTCAGTGTGGGAACAAACTGAGCTCTCCAGTTTGGGCCGTGTATCTGCCCTGGAGAGGTCCCTAGGTGCAAAATGCTCACCAGCTGAGCTTCCATCCTGCACCTGCAGCCATTTCCCTCCTCAGACTCCGTTAACTCAGCAAGTGCCATGAGCGTAGCATTTCCAAACATACTCCTACAGGGCAGGAACACCATGGCCCTTCCCAGAGCTGTCTGCCTTGGAGCAGGGCTTGCTTTCAGACTACCTCTTTGGTCTAAATGATTTTATTCCTACAGCATCAGCCTTCAGTTTGCAATTTTACTGTTGTGGAATAGACACCACCTGTGGCACAGAAGCATTGCAAATTCAAAGCAAATTAATGCTTTATTTTGACACAAAACCCATCACATCCAGTCAAGAGGTTCAACACCTGCACACGTCCTTTTCAGCATCCTCCCCAGCCCAAGCCACCATAGCATCCCATCTGGTGCACAGCTCTGCTGCCACTACTGTGGCCAGTGTGGTCCCAGTCTAAAATGACCCCATGAAGGACACCTTGTGACCTTCCCAGCTTTGGCAAGGAGATGACACAATGACCAGTTGTGACCAGTGCACTACTGCCTCTGAAGTTCAGCCCGGAAAGTGCCCAGCAGCTATTCCCCAGCACGGTGCTGTGTGAGGGAGGGATTCATGGGCAGCACGTGATGGATCACCACTTTTAGCCCTGTGACAGGCATGAGAATCTACTGTTGGGTCTTTCATAGGTTTTATCTCGATGTGAAGCCATAAAGAAAGCAGAAAATACAGCCAAGCACTTTGATGTGGATCGGCGTAGAGAGTTCCCAGCATTCAGGCAGTCACCTCATACTCCCCAGGTCACCAGAGGATGTTTTCTTCTTCCAGCTAAGGGCACAGACCTCTGAGAAAATTGCTGCATCCCCAAGAACCTGGCATATGTGAAAATGTATTTGGAGGGAGGGGGGAATTTCCATATGAAAGAGGGAGTTGACTTGGGAAGAAACAGGGAGACTGCAGCGTGATACTAACATGAACAGCACACTCATGAATATGGACTGGGTAGGAGAGCCCAGAAACACCCATTTCCATGTTTGCAAATGCAGATTTATTTTGCATGCAGGACAAATGCTTGCATGTCCCAGCAGTACCACCCTGCTACAGGGGCTCCAGGCCCTTCCAGCACAAACCTGCAGCAGCGTGCTTGGAATGCTCCTGTGCTGCTGCCAGGAGACTCAGACCCTGTGGATGGGGATGCACCTGCAGGACTCATCCCAAAAATCATTGCTTCCCCTGAGTCCCACTGCTGGAATAGGAGTGAGGGATTCTGCAACGTACTGCTCATGACACTACCTATTCCTCCTCTTCCCCTGTATGAAACCCTGCTTGCTAACTCACAGTCACAATCTGGGAGACCCCGGGGCCCCAGCACAGCAAATATTGGCATATAAGGTCCCTAAAGCTAAGGTACTCTTTCTGTTGAAGGATTCTCACATGTATTTCAGAGTTTTTTTGAACAAAATCCAAGCCCAGTCCAGCAAATTGAATCTTTTGCCATGGTGCTAAATTTCATACAAATTTCTAAACCTAAAAAAAGGAATTTATTAGGCTGCTATAACTATGCAATTACATCATGAGACAGGAAAACAGTGACAGAACTTATAAAAAAAAGCCAGGCTTACTCAGCTCTTAATGTAGCACAAGTGATCACTCAGGCATCCTTGGAATGAGAATTTTGAATTAAGGTTGATGATAGCCTGAAATAATAACCTCCACACTGTCTACAAGGCTTTTATTCTGTTAACTACAGCATCTCAAGCAGGATGATAAATTCACTCACTAATGGTCAAATAGCACTTTTTCTTATAGCTTGTATTTTATTTCATTTTTGCAAATACCCTCTGTACAATCCAGCCTGTGCTGGTGCCGACAGCACTTGCAAGAAGCCTTTCTATTCAACTGACTTTTAATGACAGCAGCTTTGCTGCTGGGGAAGTTTTGGTCCCTGGGATGAAAATAAATGGGACATGCCTTTATGTCTCCCTACTCTGTGCTTTGCCAGTTCTTTTTTTGCACAGAAATACCACCCGAGTCCCCAGGACATGGATGAGCACATTCACAACCCCAGCCCTCTGGTCTCTGCTGCCTGGTTCAGCTTCACTTCTCCTCTCTAGGTTCAGACCTCCTCATAGTTTTTGAGGAATATCATGATCCCCTGAACTGTTATTTATATCCCACACCTGGTGTGTCACAAGTTTGTCAGGATTGCTGTAAGGGTGACCAGGACCCTGGCATTGCTTGGGAATGCAGTGATTCAAGCAAAGCCTTGCCTAAATACCGTGCCTTGTCTATGGCCAAGGCAGCCGGCAGCAAATAACTTTTTTGATTTATACTCAGGACACAGGTACAATAAGCAATTTGGTAAATAAAATGCAATGCCAGCTGGGAAGGGCTCAAGCTCTCAGGGAATTTTCCCCTTCAGAAGAGCTGATTATTCAACAACCTGACATTTAAAGTGTCCTAAATTTCTTAAACTGGACTCATAACTGGAAAATGCAATGGTGGTTATCAGCTCTGTACTGACAAAGGGGAAAATCTGAGTCCTGATTCCCCTGGCCCCTTCCCCTGCCTGGTATTTTTCCATGGCCTGGTTACCCTTTGGACACATCCCAAGTTCCTTCCTGTGGTGGTCTCTGAAATTCATTTAAATCAGGAAATTACTCTGCCTGTTTTTCTCCACAGACTACATGTGTCCAGGCTGACAAAGCACAGCAGGATGGATGTCAACCATGATTTAACCCTTCATATCCAGGGCCAGGCCCTTCTGAAGGACACCTGTCCTCTCAGCCTAGTGTGCCACGACCGCAGCTTCTGGAAAGGCTCATTTTATTTCCCCTTGTCTGGATCCTCCCTGACTCCAGTTCATCATCCTTGGGACTGCTCTCAGCCCTTGGGATGAAGGCACACAGCGGTTTTAAGCAGGTACAAGCTCGGCTGCAGGGTGGTGGCTGATGCACGGAGCAGCACATGGCATGCAGAGAGTGCCAGGACCCGTGGCAGCAAGACCAACACCACTGCTGTCACAGGCTGGAGCACGAGGGAAGGGGCTTCAAGGAACAGAGCCAAGGGCTGTGCAGAGGCTATTTCTCAAACAGACCAGAAGTGTTGCCAGTGTTGTTACAGGACAGGACATGGCAGGGGCTGTTCTGCAGTCCTGTGGGGGCTAAGCAGGTCTCATCTCCCCGAGAGACAGCTGAGCCACAAGTGCCTTCAGTATTTAACATCAGTTTCTGACAGCTACATCAGCCTTTCTGGTGCATCAGCTCCACAGGGAGGACCAGGGACTTTTCTGAGTCTGGAGCACTCCTGGCATAAATGCATCTGTGGCAACCAAGCAGAGGTGCCACCTGAGCTCTTGAGAGCGCTGGCAGGCATAGGGGCCATGCCTGCTTAGCAAGGGAAGGATGGGCACTTCTGCTTTTTTAAAGGACTTTCCCAATCCCCATGGGGTACCAGATCACACCCATGGTGTGGCATGGCAGCTGTGGCAGATAGCCAGGTATAGATTTGAGGGTGACTGTAGCCTTTAAATTCACATGATTTGAAGAGACCCCAGGTCCTCCTGCAATGATGATTCATGTGGCCAGCTCACATATATGGGAAACCTTCCAACCTAGAGGAGTATTCCAAACAGAGCAAATGGCTGGTGGCACCCATCCTGCCTGGCACAACAGGCAGAGGACCAGGTCAGGAGGAGGGAGCTTACAGACTAGGGCTAGACCAAGGCTAAGCCAGCCAAGGTTCCTGTATCCTCCAACTCAGCCAGGCAGAGGCTGCTGCTAGAAGACAAAAAAGTTGGAAAAGAGGATTAATAGAGGCTTGGGGACAAAGTTGACTTGATTTCTTTTGAAATGAAGAACAGTTCCTCAGACAGCAGCTGGCATGAGCCTGCACAGCTTCCAGTGGGAAGGAAGATAAATGCTTGCCTGGACAGAGTCCAACCCAGTGTGAAGGGAGATGCATTAAGGAAGTAAGTGGTTCACAAACAAATCCATGGCGCTCAGTCCCAAGGTGCTGAGATAGGCTTGTAGGACCACATTTTGGGCAGAGGCCACCCCCAGAGCACTCTGGAGGCAGTGCCAGGCAGCGTGGAATGGTCACAGCTACTTGTGGGACAGCCACACACTCATCCCTGCATGAGCAGACAGAGGCCAGCAGGATCAGCCTTCCGTCAAAGCCAGCTGGACCAGGAGATGCAGGGAGCTGGTTTACAGCCCCTGGCAAATGTTCCGGGAGTTGGCCAGAATGGAAAGCAGAGCTGCTGCTTGTTTCAAAGTCTACATTGCACTGGTCTTATAAATCAAAGCTTTTTCCCTGAACTGTTTGTGATGTGGGCAAACGAAGCACCAACTCCTGGCCAGAGGGACAGGGAGGTTGGCACCACATATTTGTACTCCACAGCACCTTCTGCTAAATGGGGAATAGATTGGGGTAAACTACTCCAAAACCATGTGGGAGTGGAGCTCCAGTCCCCCTCACCCAGCAGGATTGCAAAAAACCTGCTGGTCTCCACTAAACTGCCTCAGCTTGCAGTTGTGGCAGGTAGTCCAGCCACAAACCACACAAGCTAAGGGAATGATTCTTTTAATTAGAGACAAGCCCCATCTCTTGAGTAGCCTGCAACACTTCAAGGGCAGTTTGTGAAGAAAATGTTTTATTTCCAGGGAGATGGCTCACTTATGACAGCTGTAAAATCCATTAATGAGAGCATAAGAGTTCTAGAGCTGTTACAAAATCCACTGGCTCATTTCTGGCCTTTGGTGTTGCTTACAACTCAATTTGCGCACAGGATCGTTTGTTTAGCAGATGTTACTGTAGCAAAGGTGAGTTAACTGTATCCAGAGTTCCCTCACTCTCAAGGAACAACCTCATGTTGCCAAAACCCTGTCTGCATGACCCCCCTGCCAGGATGGGGCCAGCACACAGCCTCTCCCACCACAAGCCCATGGTCCCAGCTGCTGCTTGCTGGTCTCTTGGCATTCCCCTGGGTCACACCAGGCAGCTGTCCTCTGCAGCCCACCTCCACCCAGGGGTGTTCACAGGTGCCCTGGGCAGTTCTGCAGTGTCCCAGCATCATCTTTTGGGCTTTGCTCCACATCTTCACGGTGCCTAGAGTATCTTGCAATACCCAGCCCACACGGACACATCCCTTCTTTGCAGGTCCTCTGTTGTATGGGGCAGCCTTCACAATGGTATGACAGCAAATGGGGGTGGGAAGAATGGGACAGCTACCCATCCTAATCCTAGTCCTTCTTCCACAGGGAAAATAAAAAAATACGTATATTCCCATAGGAACACCACTCAGCTTTGCACACTGAACAGAGAGTCAATTAAACCAGACAGCCTCTCCTGAAGCTGATTCTGTACAGTTTAATTAAACTCCACAAACAGCTTCACGCACCCAGCTTTAACGAGGAGGCAGAAAAAACCTCGCTGCAAAAGCTCCAGCAAAGTCACACCAGGGCAGAGACACGGACCCAAGCAGGTAGGAAACATCTGGGGCAGAGGCACTGCTGGCAGGGCCAGTCCCAGGCACCTTCTGTCACCGATGCTTTTGTGATGTGGAGATGGGAGTGCAGCTCTTGTTGATTGCTTCGCTGAATTGCAGTGCACTGTCTCCATTTATTTGATTTGTATCGCCTGAAGGAAAATGCTTTTGCTGTCTTCATGCACTCTAAGCATTTGGCTTCAAAATAAAAGCTCTGGGGACCTGTCATCACATGCTTTCCTTCCCATAAAGAAAAGGCAAGATCCAGTCTTTTTGAGCTGAATTGCAGGAAAATGCTCAAGCCCACCGCTGCTGCTTGCTCAGGGATGACCTTGCAAAGGTTGTTTTTGAAAGCAGCTGCCTCCTCCTGCTGCAGTTTTACGTTAAAGCTGTCACATCCTGACTTTCCTGCTTTACCTGGAGGACTTCAATAGCCTTTGGAGGAATCAGAAAGCATAGGAAGGCTCTTCCACCCTGAACAAATGCTCTCAGAACTTCATCTGACATGTCCACACGCACGAGTGCTTCTGCTTTTCCACTGGCATTGCAGGGGTGCTCCTGTGCATGGCACAGCCCTGTGCCTCTGTGGGATGGGAATAGGTCGTGTCTGCTGAGGGCCTGGGTCCTTCCCCTCTGCATCCGGTGAGCTCTGGCAGGATTTCCTCCTCTCCAGACATCCAGAGGGCCATGGGGGAGGTATGTGATGTTTATGTGTTCTGTGCTCAGCGCTGCTCCTCCTGCCCCATATACATATGCATGACCCAGACCAGTTCCCAGGGACAGTGGCAGCAGATGTGAATGGCCTGGGTGAATCCCAAAGAAAAGCACAGGTCAGAGCTGCTGGGAAAGAGTTTATCTCTGCTCTTGGGAAAAAGGAGTGGAAATTCAGTTCCCCAGTTTCCCCCCGTGCGGGTACTGGTTTCTTTCTCATCTCAGGTACTTGCGTGCAATGCACTTTCTGTGGTCCATTACAGACACACAGATCATGGGGGTTGTCACTGCCAGCAGGGACACCAGGCAGCTGCAGTGCACCCTAGGCTCCACTTTCTTCCAGACACTTTGACACAGCTACCTGGCACCTCTACAGCCCTGCATACCCACAGGAGCACAGCCTCCCTGCCAGCTCACCACCAGCCATGGAGCTCACTCCTTATTCTTAGGGGAAGCAGATATTTTAATTATTTAATTTGCAGCTGACTTCAGTCAGTTAGATCAAGACATTCAGCGCAGCACACCCAAATAATGTTTGCCTAATTCTGCATTACTACAAAGCACTGTTTTGCTCTAAAATATTTAACTTGCTCCAACAATGCTGTTACTGCTGTACCAGATCTCACTCCTTCTGTCTCTCACTTTATCTTTGCCTCTTCTCCCTCCCCCTCCTGTTTTTCCCATCTGTGTTTGGAGCAGAGGAAGCGGAGATGAAACACAGGCTGCTGACTCTTCCTGAGGGCTCTGAATTGCCCAAACCAGTCGACTCCATTCAGTCTCTGCCTTTCTCTGCCCAATTCTGACAAGCTCTGCAAAGATCACAATGTATTTACTCTTCTCCCAGCGCAGTGAAGAAGATGAAGCACGAGTGCTCAGTGTATTGGTCCAGAAACGGCAAAGAGAAGCTCTGCAAATGTGACGGTGGAGGATCCAGAAGGCTCTGACCTGACCTAGCACAGGGTCCTGGTTAAACGATTTGCTGAGGGCTGCCAAGGGGCTGTGCAAGCATTGTGCAAGGCAGCATGCTGCTGGCTGCACAAACTACCTGCTTATTTGCTTTGTTAGGGTTTACACACACACACACATCCACACTGCCTCTGAAGGGAAAAAAAGGGGTCTTGAAAGTTCCCACCGATTCTGCAGTGAACTGTGGCATTGGGGATGTGGAGGTGGGTGACCCCACCAGCTCCCAGTTCATTCAGCAGCAGCTCGTGGGTGTTGCTCACAGGAGAGCAGAGCCATCTCTGGCAGCTCCCTGCCCTACTTCTCTTTCAGAAATACATAATTGTGACATTGTGTTACATAATTTATCATGTTACATCGAGATTGGGGCTGTCCTTGTTCGGTTGATTCCTCTGGGTGTTCGAGCTGCTAGGAAGGAGAGACGAGAAGCGCTTGCGAGGGGTTTTCTTGACAGGAGAGGCACCATACTGCCATTCCACACAGTCACTCCTTTAGAAAAAGCTTTTAGAGTTCAGAACAGTCTGAGATACCCTATCCCTGAGCACGCAAGCAAAAGGAATTGTAGAGAGACCAAAGTTTAAGTTCAGAACAGACCTTGGTCTGACCCGGGAGTACAAAGATGGCATCTCCTGCCTGCACCGTGCGTGTGCACAGTTCCCCAGCACACTGATCGAACCATGGGGTGTCAGAAAGGACCCCAGTACACCAGCAGAGATCATCCCAAACAACCTGCTATTTTTCCAGTGCTCCCTTACGTGCTAACCAAAGGCACAAGAAAGGGGTAGCCACGAATGGGTGGCAGTACCTGCAAGATGGGCTGTAGAGCCAAGCAAGCCAACATTTGCTGGACAAGCATCCTTACAGAGGAGGATTACACGCTCACAGCCACAGGCAGACTAAACTGGCCAGAAAACATCTGTGAAGAGCAGCAGGAATTACGGTGCAAGCACTCATTTCCCAGAAGGTGCTAACGCAAGCAGGGGCTCCAGGTGCCAGCATCCCCACCGTGGCTCCACATCTCCCATGGGACAAGCTTCACGTGCACTGTGTTTCCACCTCCTCCACTTACCAGAAGCATGAGGCTCAGCCTGTCCCGTGACACATTCTGCCTAGTCCTGGCTCAGCCCCTGCCTGGAGCCCTGCCTTTGCACTCCCAGCACAGTCCCAGCTACAGCTCCCTGTCCTTGGCACACGGAATTTCACTGGTATGCAATAATTGCACTCATCCTGGGAGCTGCCACTCTCATTCCACCAGTGGCAGGATGGCCACCTCCAGCCTGCGTCCTCCCCCATGCCGGAGTGCCAGGCATCTGTCACCTACTCCCCCAGCCTGATGGGGTGAAGAGTTTTGCAGGCACAGCAGCAATTCCTGCACCAACCCACTCAGCTGTTTAACCTGGGAATGAGTCTATCAGCCCCAGGTATCATGACACTGCCCCATCCCTGGAGACTCCAACCCTCACCAAGCAAAGCACGTCCAGCTATGGGACCTACCCATCAGGGAGGGGATGCCAGCCATGCCCGGGGCAGTGCAGAGATGCTGTGGACAGTCACTGCTCATGACACTTCCCCCAATGCCACAGCAGTGGCCCTCTGTGTGCACCCCATCAGTGAGCCCCAGCACACCCTTGTAACTACTGCCTACCCCAAACCTCCTCACGAGACAGGGATGCTCAGCAAGGCACCACCAGGAAGTGATGGCAAACAGTTCTTGCTGTCCCCAGAGGGAACTTGCTTCTCCCGTTAATATTTGTAACTCATTGACACTGAGTTTTGCTGCAACAAAGCCTGTTCAGTAGAGGAGTCAATGCAGTCTGGTACCCAGGAGCGTGGGAAGGATGGCTACAAACCTGGGAACAGGCAGAGCTTGTGGCCTCAACTCAGAGAGGCACAGGGCAAGAAACACTCCAGTGCCACCAAACTGACATGAATAAAAAACACTGCATACAAACACATGCTCTGACCAAGTCTGAAGGGCAAGAGAGAATTAAAGATGCCACTTGGCTATTATGAGCAGCTCCTAGGGGATCAGCTCTTGGTGTTGCATAATTTAATACTTTAACCAATTAACTAAATGACTAGAAAAGTCTTTCCTGGTAAGACAGGCAGATGACACAAGCTGATGGTGCCATAAACAACAAGGAGCACATGCTGCTAGTGCCAGTGATCTGAGTCACCTAGGGAACAGTTCAAAATACACCCTGAAACTGTGAGCACAAGGTCAAGCTTGGACCCGAGGGCACAGATGGTACAAAGGATGAGAGACTCAGTACAGGGAAACAATAGCTGAGGACATGACCTAGAGACCACAGCTGCTGAAAGCAACCAGGCTGCCCTCCGATGATGAGGCCATGGATAAATCACTGTTCTGCTATAGCACTCAGAGAAAAATGAGACAGGTTAGAAAAGGTCTCTGGAGGACCCTGGTCCAACCTTCCACTCTTACCAGGACTACTGCAAACACTGGATCAAGACATTTGAGTTTTGGAGATCTCCAAGAGCAGAGACACCCCCAGCCCTCTACCCCCAGTGACTCCTGGCACAGAAAGATGGGGAAAGCTGCCTGACCAACAAAACAAGGCTTCAAAGTGAAGGATATGAAGAGCAAGATGTTGCAGGCATGGTTGATGGACACAGACATGTCAGAAGGAGAACTGAACCTTCTATCACTGCTAGGGGAGACCAAACAACACCTAAGAGCGAAAATGCAACACCCAACAAAAGTCACTTCAACATCACTGAAGGTTTTCTGCAGTGAGACAGATCAGACACTGACCAATGAACTGAGGGAACCAACTACTGCTGTAGGTCTCAAGCACAAGGAAGAATGAACCTTCCTCTGTGAGCAGAGGAGTGCCTAAATGGCCTGACCAGAACCAGCTGGGTGCAGGAAGCCAGTGGATGGCTAATAACAAAAGCCAGTGAGGGCACTGCTCAGGTGTGTCATGCTGCGGGATTGGGTTGTGTGTCGGGAGAGTTGTCAATTGTATGCAGCTGTCCTTCCAAGGTGGCAGCTGATGTGCAGCTTTCAGAAGTCCCTGTAGCAGCTGAATCAGCCTTCCATCATACCTCTGTTAAGCCTTTTTGTCCTGCTCATACCTACAGGCATCTGTCATCACATCTTCACTGGGTATGGGTGTGCCGGGCAGTGGTTGGGCAGCAGCGCCCTGTGCTCCAGGATGCTGCTCTTCCCGGGGTCATCTTCCTATTTCCTTCCCCCTTCTCATGACTGAGTCAGTCCCCGTGCGATCCCAGAGTGCTGACCGTGAGCCAGGCACGTGAGCTCTTGCACGGGGCCGGCAGCCCTGCGGGAAGTGCCTCGGGGCTGGGATCGGTGGTGGGGCAGCAACCTGGGAAACAAGTGACGCTGGACGCACAGCCCGGGGGCTGCTGCGCAATTTGGTCCCCACTCTGTGGATGTGCAGCCCGTGGGTTGCACCAGGTGCTGCTTCTGCATGAGGGTCTGCTCGGGCACATGGAAGGAGGCATTTAGGATTTAGAGCAGCCCATGGACTTGCTGGGGTGAAGGTGGCCGGGCAGGGCAGGAGCGAGGGGCTGGAGCAGGTGTGTGCTGTCATTTAGCCTGGTTGGAGAGCTTGCCATACCCCAGCCACCAAAAACAGCTGCCACCCAGCTCTTGGGTGATCCACAGGCATAAATATGTCCCAGCCACACAGTGACCTCCTTCAAAGAGTGTACAATTAAAAAGCAAGTTTGTAATTTGATAATTTGTAGAGAAGAAATTAATTGCTGGCTGTATCTTGTCCTGGTCGGCCTGCTGTGATGACTGGTGCACATGCTGGCTCAGGAGCTCCTGGTCAGGGTAATTACTGGGGAGGGACCTGCAGGAGGCCAGCACAGCAATGAGAGGTGCTTTTCACCTGACAGCCTCAGCCTTGGCCATGTACATGTGCATCAGGCACTCCAGCATTAGACATTCAGGTTACAGCACCCATTTCCTGCAGGCTCCTTCCTACATGCCAAACGTGGGAGAGTCCCCTACTCCACAACAGCCCCTGTGGGCAACCACCAGTGTGCTCCTGCTGGGCTTCTTTTGAGGCAGAAGGGAGCTGGAACCTTCACACACCTTCAAAAGCTGGTTTCTTTGTATTTTCTTATTGTTACTGAAGCAAAAAATGTTTTCTACGTGAAATCCCAGCAGCCAAGCCAATGTGCTGCCTGGGGAGGGGAGCATGGAGGAATTCCATCCCTGCGCAGCACAGCACTGAGGAGCTACTCACCTCTCCTGGGGCTGATCCTTTGGAGCACCACCTCGCAGGGTGCCCACTTTCCCACTCGCCCTTTCCCTGTGCTTTGGGTGTTGGCTCCCGTGCTGCTAATCGCGTGTGGGGGTAGCATGAAAGGCTTATCTGCCCCTCCTGGGATGAAAGGCAGCCATCACACCCAGCCTTGCAGGAACCTGCCCAGCCACCCACCCGCACCTCTGCTCTGCCGGGCAGCCTCGGTGCGATGGCTGGAGAGCCCGAGGGGAGCAGCACCCGGGGGTCTGCGCCCACACAGAACAGGATGGTGCCACAGCCCACTGGAGCAGTCAGCGGGTTGGAAAACCCCTTGCTGTGAAATCTGGAAATGATTGGCCAGGGACAGGGTGTACAAACAGAAACCTCAGAGCAGAGGCCAAGAACTGCCCCAGCGCATGTCGGCCTCGTCCTCAAAGCTGTGACCAGGAGAAGGTGCGGGTCTGCACATCACGGGGTAAAGGCAGATGCAAAAATAAAGACCGGAATAAAAAGCATAAGCCTCGGACAAACTGCATGAACATCAGGAGCCCACGAGAGTGGTGGAAGAAGCAGTGAGCATAAAGAGAAATCTCTGCCCAGACCAGAAAGCCAGAGAGTGACAAATCATGTAGGCAGCAACCCAGAAAAGGAGAGGTATTTGATAAATATTTCTGTTCAGCGTTTAGTAAGCAAAAGCCAAACAATACAGCATGTTATAAAATAAAATATAATCACTATAAAACACTTTCCATCCTAGGAGGGCTTCAGGAAGATGTTAAACAATAGCTACTGAGATTGGGTTTTTAAATCGGCAGGTCTGACACATCGGAGAGCTTACAAAGGAGCTGGGGAGGGAGCCATCTAATTAGCTCCTGCAGGTCCCTGGGATCTCCCCCAGGGTCCCAGCGCTGGCGCGCTGCCCATTCCTCCATGGAGTAAACAGGATGTCCCAGGCCAGTCCAGCTGACATCAGTCCTGTGCTGAGGGGTGAAACGGCCACAACCGGATTCAGTCGATAAAGGTCTGAAGTGGGGAATTATCATTAGTGTCAATTAGCACCATTTTATGAAAAAAGAGATCTTGGCATATCTACGTTCTTGAGACTGTCCCCATCAGTCACACTGGCGGCGGCACTGATGTAAGCGGCTTGCGTAAGGCGTTTGGCAACTCCAGCTGCTTGGAGCAAGCCCATGGAGTCAGTGCATTGGAAATCCAGACACTCCGGAGGTCCCAGAGCCTTGCTGCAAACACGGCACCACTGCTCAGCCAGGGTGTTTCCGGGGGCCTCCGGCGGGGATTTATTTAACACCTTCTCGGTTTCTCAGTGAAGGTGGAGCTGCCCAGGCTCTGGTGAAGCGATTCTGGCACAGGTACCGGGAGCAGGCTGTACTGCTGGAACAGCACCCCACACCCAGGAGAGGAGGCTGCACCCAGGGAGGCTGGGGGACACAGGATGCCTCCCCAGGGAAGGGACTGAACACAGCTGCCTGGGAGGGGCCTGCAGCCTCCCTGCAGAGCCATGCCCAGTGCAGGGTCAGCATCTCAGGAGGAAGCAAGAAAATGAATAAAGCCCAAAGAGGAAGCCAAGGAGCGATGGAGGGATGAGAAGACAGACTTTTAGTGGAGAGAAATTCCCGGGACACCATCCATGTGGGCCAGAAAGAGAGGTTAAAGGGCTAACTTGATCCCAGCTTATTAAAGCTCTTTTTGATGTGATTAAATGTTTGGCAGTGTCTCTGTCTGGCAGACAAAGATGAGAGACGGCTGTGGTTAGAAATAAGGCATGGATTTCAGTGCATGATAGCAACACCCCCTGAAATGCCCTGTCAAAGCCTGCAGTGAGTTCCCCATCCCTGGCAATGCTGTAACCAAGATGTGGGAAGGCTCAGAGTTGACACAGTCCTGCAGCTCCACTATGGACAAAACCTGTGCTTATAGACCAGCTCCTGCCATGGGGCTCACCCCATGCCAGCCCTGCCCAGCAGGATGCACCAGGGCTGCAGGCAGAGGGAGAAGCTGTTGATGGGCTTTCATAAATATTGACATAACAACTGCTTCAGGGAGGGATCTGGATTTACAGCTGGCCTCTCCCTGCCCATCCTTCATCATTTATCTGGATCAATAAATCATGGTCCCCGTGGACTTGTCACTTACGGGGTTTTGATGAATGCCTCTCCTAGGTAATTCCAGGTGAAGACAACTGGTTGCTCCATTTTAGAAGACAGTTTGCTGCTGATAAGAATCAGTAAAGAAAACTTGGCTGATTAATATGCTGTCTTCTTTGACATGCATGCTAGAAATGGGGGAGTGAATAAAAAGGTGATGATAAGCAGTGTGATTACAGACCCACAGGGGGAAATGAACATGTACTTCAAATTGGAGGCAGCAGAGCACAGCCCGAGCCAAGATTAAAGATGGATTCTGATTCTTTAATCTGTCCTCGTGTGGAGGCCACCAGCTTCTCTGTAATTTGGTGTGTAATTGGAGTAATTACTGAGAGCTCACCCTAAGGAGCGTGGTTGAACATCATGTTGGATTGTTTCTGTCTCTGGTGATGTGGCAGCTCCTTGTAAATCACTCGGAAGTACCCGGGTGTGATGCCGAAGGAGCTGGGCATGGGCTGTGCTGGCCTCTGCACACAGCCTGTGAGAATAGAGAAAGAGTCCTTCAGCAGCAGAGGTAGTGCTCAGAAATCAATTGCCCAGCAATCATTTCACTCATGCTCCTCTTTTCCCCTCAGTTCTCCCAAGAAGCATCGCTTGACAGGCTGGGCTGCCCGTAACCACTGCTCTACATTTGGAGCTGCTTTCCTTCCAGCAGGCAGCTGCCCTTCCTGGGTTTTTCCCTCTGCTCCAGCCTCCTAAACAGCCCTCTGCCAGTGGCTGCCTCTTCCCTGTAGCTCAGAAATGTGCCACAGTGGTTCCCACTCACTTTAATGAAAGAGTAACGACCCTGTCATGGTATGACTATTATGGCAATCCCAGATATCAATCCATTGGCTACTGCCAGCAGTGACCAGTCCCCAGACAAGCTTTGTGGTTGCAGTGAGGCTGCAGCATCCCCTGCATCCCTGTCCAGCCAGAGCCTGGACACTCCCAGCTCACAAACCTCCCCAGCTGTGTGAACCAGCTGGGGTTGAGGCACCTCCTGGGTGTGAGCCATGGGCAGACGGGCAAAGCAAAGTGGATGAAGCCACGCGCCAGCCAAGGGAACACACGACATTTATCTGCTACCTTGGGAATATCAGATGAGGAGTTGGTTTTGCAGAAGACACTGGGCAATATGTGGCTGGGAGGGACATTTGTGCCCTGCCCACAGTCTTTGCCCACACTACAAAGCCAGTGGGGCAGCAAAGCAGATCCCCCACAGAGAGACCTGCCCCATCTCTGCACATCCCTATTCCAGCACAAGCCAAGAGCAGCACAGGTGTGAAGGTGTGGGCGATCCTGAGGGAGCAGGAGGGTGCTGTGAGTCTTTTGAAATTTGAAGGGCAGAAGGCTTTGCACTCCCACGAGCAACAGGGCACAGACTGGCCCACAGCCCAGTTTCGGTGGCTCCTCTTCCCCACGGAGGAGCTCAGCAGCACTGGAAATCAGACCATGACATTATGCAAGACCTTTCCATGGCTGCTTATTGCTCCTCAGGAGCCATGTAGCAATCCTGCTCCCTGCCCTCCAGTGTGTAAGCAGCTGGAATCACTTGTGCTGCAGACCACCAGGGCTTCCCTCCCCAGGGCCACTGCTCACAGGGGGCTCAGGACATCACACTCCAGCAGGCAGGCAGCCTGCTCTGCAAGGTGTCCTCTTGGCTGGGGCTCATGGTGCTTTCCAGCACCGAATCAAGCGCAAGGTCAGTTTTCCTGGCTGCCGCAGTGCTCTGCTGGGAGGTGTTGATCAGCTTGGCTGGTTGCTAATTGCCAGGAAGGGCCCAGTGCAGAGGTCAGGGTGGCTGTTCTCTTTCTGGGAAGAGGGAGGTTAGGGTAGCCTCTGTATGGGACCAACTTCGTTAAGTGGGCGGAGGTTCAGTCCCTGCTTGGGCAGAAGGGGTCAAACCAGCGCCAGGGCTGGAAAAACCCTACTGCTGGAGCATGGTTCCCTTTAAAACTCCATGGATTGACATTGGTTTTGAAAAAGCACAGCCAAATGTCCATCTGTGTCTCACCTCACATCTGCTCCTCACAGGCTGGAGGAAAACAAAGACCACTATATCCAAAAAACTCCTCCAAGGTGCAGAGACAGCCAAGCCACAGCTGTGTGGTGAGCTGCTGCTTAGCCCTGTGTTTAATAGCCACCAACACCTCCCTCCTCAGTTTTAACGTTTTTTTAATTATTTTTTTTTCCCCCCAAATCACCTGCAGGTCTCCCCTGAGGCTCCTGCCTCAGCTTCCCCCAGCAAAATGCTGAGCAAACATCCGTGCTCCTGTTCTGCAGCACAGCCCTGTGTGCCCCTGTGCCAGGAAGAGCACCATCTCATCCTCCTGCTGGACACTGCCCAGGCTTCAAAGGCTGGAGATGATGGCATGAAGAACCTACCCACATACCCACACACCCACATACAAATTCACACCCACATGTTCTTGCCCTCCCTCAGATACTTGTCCCCTTCAGCCAAATGTCCCGTCACACAGACAAAAGGGACACTCTGCATTTTGGGCCAGGTGTTGAATGAAACTGGTCTGTGAGAATTGGTGAGGGTGTTTAAAGACTTTGCTTATGATGTCTGCTAATGATAAGCCTCCAAGAAAGATGAAAGATGCCCTTTGGAAGCAAGAACAAGGCAGGAACAAATGCCAGCCTTAAATTACTGTGAAAGCTGACACTACCTCTTAACATTCAGTGTGCAAAAAGCCTGTGTCCCACTACATCTTGAAAGAAGCCTCTTGGGTTATAAGTGTGACCGATAATGACTGGAGAGAATTCATGCCTCCTCCTGGTGAGTGCACAAGCTGCCAGCAGGCATTGTCTTTCATGCTATCACTTTTTCCTGGAAGGCATAGGTTCACAAGGTGTGAACATAAATCCACGCAGAAAGCCCAGCTGATGTGGAATACATGGTGGAGAACAGGAGCCCTGGTTACTGCAAGGTCTGGGGGCAAGGAAGAGCCAATGTTTGGGGCTTTCACCTGACCAGGCAGAATAAAGCACCACTTCTTGATTTATTTTGCTTTTTGATTTGTAGTCACAGACTCTCAATGAAAAGCCTTCCATGCCACACACATGGGACGTGTTTCTTCAGGGCTGAAACTGTTTACTGGACTTACTGCAATCAGCAGCATGTTCTGAGTTTCCCCTCAAGGCTTTAAAGACGTCACGGGTGGCAGGCATTTCACCTGGCATCATTCTGAAAGAAGAAAAATGAGGCCTCCAGGATTAGCTGTCCTTTCTGTGAGAAACATTTGCCACTGTTCATACTTCCCTCCTCAACCTTTATTTCTACCAAATGCCTGTGACCAAAGATCTTTGCCCTATCTGAAGCCAATTTTTTTCCCATCAAACAGAGATCATGCAAAACTCTCCCACACATACAAATTTCACACTGCTGGAAAATTAGTTTTCATATCAGCTGGGCAATGAGTTTTACCAGTCCACTGTACTATACTCTGTGGGATACAATGTGCTGTTCCTAGAGGGGAGGACATGGGGGCAGTAAGGGATGATGCTTCCCTCCATCCTTCACCACAGAGCCCTGAGGAGCTCAGCTCCAGGAGACAGGTGCCCAGTTCTGGGAACCACTCCAGCATGTTCCCAGCCTGGCTTGCAGCATTCCCCAGCAAGAACCACCCCACAGGCCAGGAGGGCATCATGGACCTTCTCATGGGATGTTCCCAGAGACCAGGAACCTGTCTGCTCCCTTTTTTAACAGCAGTGCTCAGACAGGTCTCACAGGCTTGGCACTGGCACCAGAGGGCTGGAAATGAGCTAAAAGTGCTCATTTTGTGACAAAATTGTCTCCTAAAAAAATAAAACACCCTCTGCAAGGCATATGGGACAGCTGTGATCCATGTCTCTGCCCTGTGGTGGGACATTGCAGAGGGATGGCAAGTGACTCCACAGCCTTTCTCACACCATTCCAGACACAGGCAACAGAAAGAAAGTGAGGGGGGAACTCTCTTCTGTAAAATTTGCTTTGTTTGACCAAGGAGAAAACCAGAAACCAGTGCAAACAGAGGAACAGCAGGAGAGTAATCCCAAATGGCACTAGGGGACCTTGCACTCAGCATGGGAGTCAGGCTGGGAAGTCCAAACCCTTGCACACAAGCCCAGCACAAACCCTGGTGGCAGTTTTCCTGCTGCACTGAAGAGCACCCTGACCTAATCTCCACGGGGAGAGCCCATGACAAAACCTTGTGGTGAGGATTGGGCTTGCCCAGCGAGGTTACCCCAGGGTTCTGCACTTCACCCTGAAAATCCACACACGGAAGTGGAACAGCAAAGATTTATGTTTATCCTCAGCTATGGAAAAAATGTGTGTCTGCCACCACCAAAACCCCCCCATTTATTGCAGAAGTTCAAAGGGCTGGAAGGCAATAAGGAGCCTGGTTTTGTTGGGCATGGCTGCCGGTGGCTCTGAGCTCTTTGAAGGTTGTGGGAGACACTGGAGATGAGCAGCAGACAGAAGCTACGTGCTTTGGATACAATACCTTGGTTCTTCTTTCATCCAGAAAAGAAACTATTAAAGATTTGCTTGAAAGGGGCATTTTCCTCTGGCTGCCATTGATACTTCCAGCCATAGAAATATCAGCATATTTCCAATGCTTGTTTGTTATGGCAGTTTGCGAGGAGAAGAAACCATTGCCTGATTATATCCAAAGCAGCAATGAAATTGAATTAACAATATTTGAAAATATAAAAAGACAGCCACAAGAAAATGGTTTGAACTTCTGCAATATTTGCAGCTGATAGTGATAATGGTGAGACACTATCCTAATGACAAACTCACGGAAAATTAGAAGGAGTATTTGCTTCCAGCTAATTGCTGAGCTTGTATGCTGTCTAACACCACAAAGCACATTCTAAATAAATCATCATTTGATCTTGAAGGTTATGTAATGAAACTTTTCAATTGCCTTTTCTCATCATCAAAAGAATTTTGGGATTACAGGGGAGAATTAATTTTTTTGTCTCTGAGAACATGGAAGAGCAGAGGCATGCCCTGACAAGCCAGTTACCTGTGTGCTTTGCCATCTGTGATGATCTGGGGATGTTTCCCAGCTCAGACATTTCCTTGTGTGTGAAGTGAGGGCTCAGGGTAGGGGTGGTGGACTGGGCAGAGAAGCTGCCAATGCTGGAATCCCACCACTGCTGCTGCCTAGCCCGCACTGCATTGCAGCCCTTGCCTTGGACATGCTCCAGAGGCGGGGCAGTGGGAAGCAAAGCCACCTTTGGCATCTCCCTTAGCCCAGACCCTTTCACCGCCTGGAGCTCAACATAGCTCCAAAGCCAATGAGGAGGGTGCAGCTCCCTGCGGCCCTGCCCCAGGGAGGCTCCTGTGGGCAAGGGGCAGCATCCCCTCCTGACAGCGCCCACTTCATCCATCCCACTGCTCCTGAACACTCTGTGTGCAACCCTGGCAATGGATCACTCCTGTACTACAGATATCAGAACACAGATTTTTCTTTTTCAGCAGAATTTATCATTTCAGCATAAGTCCTATCTCACCTGGTGTTGCAGCTCTGTTTGTACCATCCCAGGCAGGTGTCACAGAGCAAAGGCTCCCCTCTCCTGGGGTCGGCACCTGCCCCCTCCCCTGCCAGGCTGAGCCTCTTGGTTTTACATGACAGCTTCTTCCACAATGCACTATGTATTTTTTTTACAAGGATGGTTAAAAATATCACAGTTCAACCTTCCTTATGTGAAACACTGTGACATTTGAGGGAAAAATTAGAAAAAAGCAAACCAACTTACCTCTAACTAAAACTGCACAGCAGCAGGGCACACCGCTCTGCCAGGGGACCTCCTTAGCAGCACCACACAGCTTCAAAGCCTCCAGCTTCTGTAAGCAAAATGAATGTGCTCCCCACACCTGGAATTTGGAAAAATTAGCACGCATTTTACTGTGTTTTACAGTATGAGCCCAGATGGTCTGTAGGAAGAACCTTGAGAGCTCAGTGCATGCTCACGTGGTGGGCAGCGTGCTGGTGGGCAACCCTGGTGGTGGTTCTGGGACCCCAGGACATCAGAACTTACAGCTGCAGAGGGTGCCTGCAGCATGGGCCCCATGGGACAAATGCCATCCCTGGGCGTGTGTGGCCACGAGTGTCCCCTCCTTCAGCCCAGCCCTGCTGTGGCCACAGCACTGATTTAGCTTTGGTCGTGGCTGCGCCTGCTCTTGCAGTACCAGAAGGTCTCTATTCTACGACCAACTATAAAGGGCTCGAGCGCTCGGGCAGTGTCAATTATGGTTTTCAGACAATGGATCCACAAAAGCAAAGTTATTTTGAGAAGGATAAATGTAGCCCAGGCCACTATATTTAATTCATGTCTGCCCACGGCTTTCCTGCTCTGCTGAGTGCGGTGGCACTTCAAACTCCATGTCTTGTCCTAGATGTGACTTTAGGGCCAGGAGGACTTTGCTTTCTAGTGTTGCTGCTCCTCCAGGAGGAATTCTGACTGCAGGAGGTGTCCCCAGAACGTGCTCTGACACCCTCCAGTGCTGCTCCAGGTACTCAGGAGCACCCTACCAGGTGCTGTTACAGGTATATCCCCAGCACCCTGCACCACATCCTTCCCGGCCTGCATATGAAGCTCTGGGTTCCTGCTGAACTGCCCATCCCACCACAGTTGGGTGGGCATGGCTCCACTGTGAGTGACATGAAAATGAAATAGGGAAAAGGACCCACAGCATGCCAGGACACCTGGCTCCCAGGTCAGCCTCCCATCCCCTCTAGTCTGGGGCATTTGGGACTGACAGCTGAAAGGACAGCCAGAAAACCTTGAAATACCTCCAGGCCCCATGCTGGAAAGCGTTGGACAGCCTCTGCTTCTTTCTACCGTCTAGAATCAGGACAATGTGGTCCCTTCACAGGGAGGCTTGGCTGAGCACAGGCCACAGAAACTCAACAGGCAGAAGGAGCTGAGGAACTGAAAACATCAGTAACTTCGTACTGGAGACTACAGAGTCATTTTTCAGGATCTGTATGTGACGCTACCGGCCACCACCAGCCTGCCTGATGCTCCTGCCCAAATCCAGCTGACACATTTATTCATTAAGAACCTGGTACTCTGTTTTTATGACAAATGTGTGACTGCCTTGGCACTCCCTACTTAGCTCAGCATTATTTAAAAGCTTCCCATATTTGATTATTTGATAATCCATCCTATTACACACAGCTCTTAAGGGAAGGAGAAGATGAAACACTGTGACTTTATATCCTCCTTGTTCTTTCCTGGTAAAACTTTGCCAGAGCAATGACTGGCAAAAGAAATTTAGTGCATCTGCTGAAAAATTTTTGAGGTTTATAAGTAAGTGAGTCATGATAGGATATTTAATTACATTTGCTTTAATAATGCTGACTTCTTATATTTCCTATTTTTGCAGCATCTGCTGCTTTGAAAATGTGAAACACTAGTGTGTTAGCACAGGCATGGTGCTGGCCTCCAGTTTCTCTTCTACCATATGGAATTTTCTTCTAGATCTGTTCCTGCATCTTTTCCAGGCCAAACATTTTTGACCTGGAAAATTTACTATCCAGTGAATCTTACACCAGTTTTCTCATCCTTTTGCCCAACTTGGGAGTCAAGCCACTAGCTTGGAGTGCCTTTTAACACTGGCACAGGACTAGGCATCCCTCCTTGCTTTCTGCAAGGAATTAGAGTTAATTCCCATTATTTAACTGGAATACACCCCAGCCCTGCTGGACTCCAGGCACTGCTGTTTCCCTTCTGTGGAGTGCAGTGGTTTACAATGCCAGGACATCTTTTCCAATTACCAAACAAAAAATGCTGCTGGACACTTTTGTCTTTTCTGTAGCAGTGAGAGTTTCCCAAACCGCTGAGCTGATATCCTGCACAATTGCAAAATTTCATTTGTTCCCAGGAGAGAGTGAGAACATTGCTGATTCTCCTCAACTGCACCGTCCTTGTCCATAACCTGAAGGCTGTTTTAATCCCTGGGGATGATTCCCCACAGCTGATGCACAACGCTCTGCCCAGCACAGCCTCTGCTCCAGCTCCAGGGGGCTGATGGAGTCCGAGGATGGTTTCAAGGCTGGAGTTGTGGCTCTGTAAGTGCAGCCTGCAGGGATACATTGTCAGGCAGACCACAGCCTGGCATTTCAGCCATGTGGTCCATCTGCCTGCTCTGCACTGGCAGTTCTCCTGTCCTGTGCCCATGGAACAGCTGCTGCAGTGGGGGCCCCATGAGCAGCAAGTGGAGGGAAATCCCACCCTGGTCGCCCCTGCATGTGGGTGCTTGGCTTCAGCAAGGTGAGGAACTGTGACACCTCCCAGATCACCTTCCTGCTCTCCACTGCTCTTCCCTGTACCCTTGGGTCATGCCTTTCTGCAGCTGCACTACTCAGCACCTATCAATGATGAATTTTGTTCCCATTTTACTACCTACTGCTGCATATCAGCCACATTTTCTGCAGTTCTTCATATCAGCTCTATATTTCCCTCTCCTGAACAGCTCAGCATCAGTGGCAGGTTCTGCCATGTCACCATTATCCCCCATTTCTCAGATAATGGTTTCTGACTGCAGGACCATAAGGCCTGTCAGTTCAGCTGAGCATCCTTTACCTGGACAGCTCTCCAAGCCCCCATTCCATGGCTGAGGGGCTCAGTCTCACGTGCCCGTTCATTTTTTTACCTATTGCTGCTGGTGTTTTTAAGCACTCTGTATAAAACTTCCCTCTCCTTTGAGCTTGGCAGATTATGCTGGAAGGGCACGTCTTTGCTGTGTTCCCAAGGTAGCCAGAGAAGTCCTCCAGCACAGAAAAGAAGTGAGTTTGAAGGGAAGAAGCATGCAGGGAAAAAAATACACCTTTTCTTTCTGACACACCGCCCAGACCCCCATGTGCCACAGGGAATCTGTAAGCAATTTATTCCCTAAACTGTTGCTGTCCTTAGGACCTGAAAGTGTCTGTTTATCCTGACCAGCTCCAAGGAGGGGATGTGTTGTGACAAAGGCCCCAAACCTTTCAACAGCCGCAAAATGCACTAAGAGCAAGACATCTGTAGGTGATAAATGGAGACACTCCATGCAGTGCCTTCCATGAACAGGTCTCTGCCTGCAGCCCGTGGCTTGCATGGCTTTAGGATTGTCACCAGCAGGGTCATAAATTGCTGCTAAACGGTGGCTGAGCAGGAGCAGGAGGAGAAGCTGGCACTGGGGCTCTGCTGGTGAAGGCTGGCACTGAGGACAAGTGCCTTGCCAGGGCTGCAGGACGCCAAATCCATCAGGAACGAGCCAGGAGAAAGAGCCTGAAGGTGCCCATCTGTTCGGAAGGGAATTGGAGCCCAAGGGTGTGATTTCCTACCTGCCCCAATGGCAACATCTGCCCCAGGAAAACCACATCTGGCTCTCAGGAACACCCCAGGACAGACACATCTGGCTCTCAGGAATGCCCTGCAAACTGCTAAGCATCCCCTCACCAGTGGGCAATGCCAAAGCCTCCAGCAGGGCCAGACCTGCAGCTCATTCTGGCAGCTCCAGACTCTGCTTTGTTTCAGCTTTTTCTTCAGACAGGTGAATTGTCTAAATTAACACTGAGGCTTTAGGTACAATACAGCTAATGCCTATGAAATACCACAGGAAGGTAATTTGCTCCAAGTGCTCCCCCTGGTTAGCAGCTGATTAGTGAATAAATAATTTCCATAGGAGAACTGCACAAAGTGAACCCTGACAGCACTGAAAGGCTAACAGGACTGGGCAGCAATTTTTTTGCAGTTAGTAATTAAAGCCACAGAGGCTTGTGGTGATCAGAGACAGAGCTACTGAAAATATGGCTGAAATATTTACAGGTGCTGGGGAATATGTCCCTCCATGGTTCTGCAAAGCTTTTGAGGAAAAGCTCAAAAAACAATGTAGCAACGCAATAAAAATCTGCATTAAAAGGAAAAGCTGGCAGTTACCAGCAGCCTGTGTCCCAGGCTTACTGCTCTTTTTTTTTTGCCTCTTTCTCTGTCCATTGGGGCAGACTTCATGCTGCCCATGGCTCTGCTGAGGCAGAGGGGTGGTTCTGGCACCCGCCTGCTCTGCTGCTTCCAGGCATTTCTCAGCAAAGGCAAAATAATAGGTTGGCTTTTTATTTTTTTGTTTTGTTTTGTTTCGCAAAGTCAGGAACTCCATCTTAGCGCTGAAGCCTGTTGTTAAGGTTTGTGTTATTCTTGGCACACTGACCGAAGTGCGCTGGGTATGAATAGCAGAGAGCTGAAAAGTAAATATTGTATCCTCTGGGATCAGCAGAGAGGGAGGGTGGTGATATTGCTTAATGGAGCACCCCAGAGCCTGTTTGGGTTAGGCTCATAGTAATTGCTCCCTAGGTGAGTTTATACCAACAATTGATCGTTTCAAATGGGAAAGAAGTACAAATGAGTAAGAGAATAAACACTGATGGTGTTATGAAATGCAGGAGAGGAGAGCGAAAATCACAGGCAGCTCCAGCAGAGTGGACAAAAAATCAGGGATACTGTTTGTTCTACATGCAATTTCTCACAAATGCTGAATGATACAAGAAATTGAATTTTCTCCTAAAGCTCCAGCTACAGAGCTGCTTTCCACAGCCTGATCTACAAAGAGTTCAAGGAGACCCCTTTGCTCTCCCATCTCCTTCTCCGTCCTGGAAAAACACAGGGCTCTTGACGCAAACAGCACTTTGCTGTGAGCCACCAGGTGAGAAGACGAGGAGCAGGAAGCCAATAGGCATGATGGAGGAGCTCTGGGCTGAGTAACCTTAGTGTAAAGCCCGCTGTGCCCTTCCACAGGCCCTGGCTTGGGCCACCTCAGCTCTCCCACGGGTGTAATGCCCATGGCCTGTGGGGCATGGTCCCACCCCTTGCCACCAGCCTGTGCTGGTGGGACTGGTCTCCTGCTCCCCACAGCTGTGTCCCCCCAGCACTGTGTGTCACAGCAGCGTGTCCCCACCTGCCACTCACCCGGGGCTGCCTTTAGCCTGCCACATCTCCCGAGGGGCTCCAACCAACCCATAACCAGGCTCTGGAGTCTGCAGATGCCCTTTCTTAGGCGGGGGACCACTGCTAACCCAAGGACATGGTGCCAGCCCCCTGGGGACCAGGAGCTGCCTGTCAGTCTCATGCTGCTGTCGCAGGGTCACTGCAGCAAACCCCGAGTGCCCACAGGCAAACTGGTGCTGCTTAATGCTTTCTGGGCATCTCTCCCTGTGCCTGTAGGGGCAGCTGCTGGTGCTGGCTGTCACGGCCCCAGGCCATCGTCACAGGGACCAGGAGGCGATGCTCAGGTCTGACTTTTTGCAACTGGAGTAGTATCTGTCTGAGGACAGCAGGAGGGTGCTGGAGGGCAAGGAAGGATGGGGATGGAAAGTCCCTATTTTTCCAGGAATTACCACTGAAGGAAAGGCATGGGACAGCCCAGCAGTCACCAGCTGGCTGGACACTTCGTGCAGGAACCTCCTGTGGGGGGTGAAGGCTCCTGACCGGGCAGTGCCCTCAGGGATGCTGCTGCTCTGGCCAAGCAGAGCAATCTCTGCTTCTGCCTCAAAGCGGCCCCTGTGGCAGCACCCTCCAAAAAGGCTGAGCTGGCAGCCCCAGGCTGCCACCGTGGTTTCTGCAGCTGAGCTCATTAGTGCCTGCAATAAGCAGGGCATGAAGGGGAGATAATTACACAGGCAGCACGGCTCTGGCTACGTGCAGGGTCTATATATAGCACCGTGCGGGTCTGCGTTGCCTGCAGTGCTTAGTCATGGCCCCGGGGACCGTGCGGGTCTGGATGGGGCAGGCACTGCTGTGTGGGAGCTGTGCCACTGGGCTGTTTGTGGTGCCTGGGAAAAACCATCCAAGATGAACTAAATGTTTCACTTAACTACGTTTTTCCTAGATGAAAAAATGCAGTGAGTTTCCCAGCGGACTGCCGTTTTGAACAAAATTTAAAAAACTAGTATTATATATTGAGGGGTTTTTTTTGAAAAATACCTCAGCAAAAGGTTTCAGCCTGGGGCTAGAGTGGCCACATGTAGGTGTACCCCCTCACAGCCCCTGGAATGCCACAGAGAGGGAAAAGTGCTCCCAGCCCTGCGTCAAGCATCTCCTGTCTTCAGGTGGAGGATGCCCAACACCTGGTGCAGCTCCAGGGGTGGCTGTGGGACAGGGGGGCACCTGGCCCCATGCAGCCCTGGCTCCCAAGGTGTCACCATGTGGCACCCACCGTGGTGCTTTTGGGCCAGCCCTGACATCCACAGCCACCCTGCAGCTGCTCAGCGACTGGTAAAACCCTGTTTACCCATCACCCCACCACTCCCCAGTGCTGGTGACACAAGCCACCTGGCCTGTATTTCCAGCATGGCCATTTCCAAACTGATGGCAAGGTCCTGCCCTGGCATGTGAGGCCACCTGTGTCACTGATCCCACCCATGTGCCCTGACCAGCAAGCACAGGGCTGAGTCCTCGCAGCAGCATCCCAGGCATGGCAGGGACTGCGCAAGTGGGGCACTCCGGGAGCTGCTCAGGGCAGTTGCAGGGGCCCCAGGACATGTCAGGATGGTGACAAAGCGCAAGTGCCAACTATGGGACTGTGAAACGGCCCACCAAGCACAGGACAGTAGTGTGGCACTACCAGGACAAAGGGGAGATGGGTGGCTCCCGGCCATGCAGCATGGAAACGTCCCTACCCAGCTCACTCGTAAATGACTGGGCACCAAGAGAGCAAAGGCCCCTTCCCAGGAGAGCACGTGCTCTCTGGGCACAGCAGCAGCTCTGGCCATCTGAGGCATTTGCAAATCCCCCTTGTCCTTCAGGGTGCATCATCCTGGTGCATCGCCCACCCCAAATCCTGCCCACCAGCACCCTGGGGGGCTTCCTCGCCTTGCACAGCAATGCCGAATCACCTTGTTTTTTGGTGAAAATGTGAGTCTAACACAGCAGGGCACTGCTTCTTTCCCTCACCTTTAATCCCCTCTTTGCTGTTCCTTCCCCAGGGATGTGAAAATACTCCAAGCGGAGTTTTTGTGCTATTTGGAAATGGACTGGTTCAGCACATCAGAGAGGGCAGGGTCGGGCTGCAGCCCTACCACAGCCTGATATCTCTGCACATCAGTTCAAGGGAGGAGACCCTCTCCCTCAGTAATGAGAAGTCCATTCATGGGCACAGGGGAAGGAGCCCAGGACACTCCTGCCAGGCACGGTGCGCACCATTATTAGGTTAAGCCATAATTAGGTCCCCATCCCTCTCTTTTGCACGTGCTCATCACACAGATGCACACACTGACACACACAGGCACATGCTGGCTGGGTGTAAAAGCCAGGCTGGAGGTGGGTTAATGTGCTGTGCACCTCCCTGACAGAGACCTGTGCAGGAGCTCACACCTGCTGGCCAGGCTCACCGAGGCAGCATTTACTTGGGGAACAGCGTGCTCATGCCTGAGGCTCACTCATTCACGGCACAGGCACTTCCCAGCTTCTTTCAGACCAACCCCAGCTATGGTGGTGGTGATCTTTAAAAATCCAGCTTGTGTGCCAGCCAGTTTATTTGCATCACTTGCGTGGAACAGATGTGGGATAAGCTATGTGGGGCAACACATTCAGCTGCCTAGCAGACACACATCAGCTACTTTTTAATCATGATAAAAGCAGGAAACCTCCTATTGCACAGGACTTCAGTTGTGCCACAAAAAACAGCCGAGCAGGTCTGACATCTGCAGCTTTATTCCTGTATGAAAGGTTAAAGGCAAAGCTAGAAAAATGAATCTATTGGTACACGCTCCCTGAATGCTTCTAGGACAAGGCAGTAAAGCTTTTATTGCTAAGAACCAATGGACGGCTTTAAACCTCATCTAGCATTCAGTTTTTGTTTGTACGTAACCCAATTTAAAGCAGCTTTTCAGTCTTTAAAGCCTTCTTGCCTTTCTGGAATGCTTTGAAAGGAAGATGACCTGAGGACGGTGTCTGCTCTTCGGAGGGACCAGACCAGTGCTCTGCATGAGGTGCAGAAATGGGCCACCGAGGAATGACAAACAAAATCCAAGTGCCTGCTGTGGGCTCCTGCTCACCGTCAGACAAGGCAAGGCTGCACAGCACCCAGGGAGCTGCACCCTGCCATGGACAAAGGCAGCAGGCTCTGACGGCCCCCTGGCTGTCCTCATGTCCCAGCAGCTGTGGCACAGACAGGCACCATGACCTTGCCCCACGTAGAGCCAGGAGCTAATCTGGACCGAGTGACTGGATATCCTGCTCCAACAACTGAACTGCCCTTCCTCCTGAAGGGATGAGGTTGCAGGCTGTGGGATACTGAACGCTCCTGGGATCCTAGAGATTCCCCTGGGATGCAAGGGATCAGAGCTGGCCACCCTTCCCGAGGGACTGCTGGTGCAGCCACTAAGGCTTTGCAGGTCTTGCTGCAGTGAGAGGTGCTCCCAGGGGTGGTGGGTGCTCTAGTCTTCAGGGATCGGGGTGTTGCAGTTCCCATGGTAAATTTTGACCTCACCCTCGCACTGGAAGTACTGGTCAAACACGTCGCTGTATCCATGGTCCTTCCACCACGTGCAAAGCTGCCGGTTCCATGTGCAGTCAAGCACATGGAAAAGCTCTGGGTGCTCCATCCCCACCATAGTGAAGAAATCCTGGTCCCCAAGGTGGCCCTTGAAGTGGTACTTCTCTGTCAGCTGCTGCACCATGGTGGGCTCCAGCAGCTGGTTGTAGAGCTTGGACTGCCTCATGGCTTCCAGGTTCAGGAGCAGGACACCACTGTTGAAGCCTGGCAGCCCATCAGGAGGGGGCTCCCCCACTTTGGTTTGGGGGTTCTCACGGCGATACTGCCAGAAGGTGTGCCTGGAAAGAGAGGAAAAACAGGAACAGGGGAGTGAGGGAGTGCAGCCTGAAGAGCAGCTACCGCAAGTCTGGGCAGGTCTGGATCACAGCACAGGATCTACCACCCACCCAAGGGATCTTCCAGAGCTTGTCTTCTGTCTGGAGGCACCCAGGCTCTTGGAGAAACCACCGCTTCGTGGGCTGCCTTTCTCCCCATCCCCCTGCACAGGATATTGCCCAGACCTCAAACCACTCTGTTTACCACATCCTAAAGCCCGTTTTGTTTCTACCAGCATCATTCTGGTGAGCCAGCTGGACACAGGATCATGTGACTGCTCACACGGCTGTGTGGGGAGACAAAACCACATCCCCAGTGCCTGGGGTGAACCACCAGGAGTGTCCCCATGGCTGGTACACACCAGAACTGCAAGTCCTGCAGTTAATGGGGTCTCAACAGCAGAGCTGACAGCATTATTATTGTTTGATTATGGGGAAACTCCAGATCAAAGATGGGCCTCAGTCTGAGGCTGTGCAATTAGAAGACTTGAAATATATCTGAGTGTCAGAAATACTTCAAAATAAAAATAAAAAGAGAAATCCAGTGGCAACATCTCATTAGCTAAACAAGCCGTGCCTTCAGCACTTGCAGCCCTGGGAAGGCTCAGCTGTAGCAGCTCTGGCAGATGCAATCTTCACCAGCTAATTTCCAGCTGCTAAGGAGAAGAGAGTGGTGCAAGTCTAGTAATAAATAAAACTAACTCCAGAGGTGGATTCAAATGGGAAAAATTTTGATTACCTGAGCAAGCAGCCCAAAAATGTCTTTGGCTCCTTCCTCAGCCCTGGGGCAGTGAATACACCTCACCATACTTACACTGGTTGCTCCCATTTGCAGGAATTGAATTCATCCCATGCTATTACCCAAGTACCTGGGATTGAATCTCTCCCCAAAAATCACTCCCATTCAGTCTGAAAATCTTCTTCCCCTCAAGCGGCATCCTCTGCTGCGAAGCTGAGCACCTGCGAGCTGTCCAAGCCAGCGGTTTGGAGGAGGGCAGGAGGGACCTATGATCCCCACAACCATCTGACAATTCAGGGCTGCCAGCACTGTCATCTCCTTCCAGTCCTCACACTTAAGGGAAAGTTACAGCAGGGTTTTTTTACACCTTGCTGTGAAGATGTCAAGGAGAAACACTGTTAGAAAGAAGAAGCCAAGCCTGCCACTGGTTCCTCTTTGAATCTGTCAGACACTGACCAAAGTCTCCATGCAGCTCCAGGCAATGAGAATTTGTTGGTAGATGGTGTAGATTTAAAACCCAAAGGTTTAAAATGGTCTCATTAATGATGTAAACCGTGAACATATTTTTTTATTTCCTGATCTGGAGAACCACAACCATCATGCAGCATCACTTCCTTACAACTTTCATTGAGATGCTTTAGATTCAAAGCACTGATATTTCCTGTTTCATTAGGGGTCTTTACACCACTCCCTTTCACCTGATTCAGAACAGAAAGGGTTTTTCCAAGTGCCAGTTTTCCACAGAAGGAGGGCTCAAGTTCTTGGGCAGTCATATCCTTGCTTCCCAGGAAAGGGGACTGGAGGATGGGCTGCCTCGTTGGATTCCATGGGCAGCAGTGCTTGTTGGATCTAAAGGGCAAGGGAGGGAAAAAAGTGCTCTGCCTCTGCAAAGAGCAGTTGTGTCTTGGGGAGAGACAAAGACAACTCATGGATGCTCCTGAGCATCCACGAGTTGCAAGGCAAAGCACTCTCCAGGCAGCATTAGAGGGAAGCTCAGCCTGCAGAACAAGCCCCAGCCGTGCACCAACCAGCCTCCTGAGGTGCTCAGGTCCAGGGGTCTGAACAAGACTAACTCAAGCTCACCTCTGCATACTCTGCTTTCTCTGCTTCTCTCTAGCCTTGACAAGAAAGCCATTCCTATGCCCAAGAAGTTAAGCTGGAAGCTGACAGGAGGGAGAGGGTGAGCAGTGCTGCAGAGTGGGGCACCTTTCCAGCTGCACAGCAGTGAAGCTGACTCTTTTGATGTTCTTACCTCCAAACACATGCTGCCCAAGCTAAGAGATGAGATGACAGCCACTGCAAGCACCCAGGATAAGGAAAATGCAAGCACCGAAGCCCTCAGCATCGCCAGGCCATGGCAGAGCAAAAGCAGATCTGTATCAAATGACTCAATTTTCCAGCAATGCCTTTCCCCAGCAGATTACTTGTTGAGGGCTGATAACAAGAAAGGAGCAATGTGCCCTTTTCTGCAGGAAGAGGAGACAGACTGACAAGCAGCAATTGTTCCACCCTTCCTCCCAGTGCTGGCGTGACAGGGCCGTCCTCCCCCGCCCGTGCCTGGGGACCGCAGGGGACTGGGGCTGGAAGGGAGGATAGGGCCGTCCCCAGGGAGCAGTGCTGAGGTGAGATCCAGGATGTGATGAGCTGTGGGTGGCTCCGCAGTGCTGATGGTTCAGGAACTTGCTCACAGCCCTGCACAACAGCCCTGCCAGTGCTGGGCTCAGGCCAACCAAGGGAAAGGTGTTCTGGCAGGGCCGCTGGCAGCAGCTGTTTAGCCTGGATTTCTCTTGGCTTTTGTCCTTCTAATGGAGGGGTTTGCTGCTGTCCTGCAGGGGCCAGGACAGAGGAGTGTGGCTGAAAGGCACCTGCACCCAGTTGGAAGTTGAAGGAGTGGTGCCTATGTTTTCTTTGCATTTTTATTTTTTATAGTTATTTTTATATTTATATTTATTTTA
>VXAY01001101.1:1923530-1952982 GCA_013399855.1 Oxyruncus cristatus | reverse complement strand
TATTTATATTTTAATTTTTTATAGTTATTTTTATATTTATTTATAGTTTTATGCATTGTTTTCTTTGAAGGTGATGGACCTGGGGAAGCACAATCAGCCAAACAGCTAATCCAGCCTGCACTGCACACCACTGTGTCCTGCTTGGCATCCCCCCTTGGCATCCACCTCAAATTTTGGCAAAACATGGGGGAGAAAACCCAAGGGGCTGGATGAGTGTGCTGTCAGGATGTATCCTTGAGACAATCACTAAGGAATTGAACCCCAGTTGCAATGGAAACATCTCCCTGTCCCAAGCCCCTGGAGTGGCTGGGGTCTCCCCTGGAACAGGCAGTTCAGGCAGGGCAGTGTGCCACCAGCCTTGGCTCCCAGGTGCCCTCCTCTCTGTGCCCCTGGCAGCGAAAGCCCGGCAGGAAGGCAGCCCAGAGAGGCCGGTCACCACCAGGATGCATCGGGGCAGGACGCTGCTAGCCAGGAGAAGGGGAGGGAAAAGGAAGAGGAGGTGTTTTTGGCTTTTGTTAACCACCCTGGCCCCTCTAGACAGGAGGGGAAAGAGGTGACTTGTGGCCCCAGACCCTGTGGCATGGTGCAGGGGAGCCGTGTGGGGCTGCTGCCACGAGCACCAGCCTGCAGCCCCAACAGGCTTTGCTTTGAGGAGCTGTTTATAAACAGAGCCGGCGTGTGCTAGGAAACATCTGGAGAAGAGCATTTCCAAGCATTCAAAGGCCGGGCCCAGGCAGCCCAGATAAAAATCCCTGCTTCCACCGGGACTTCCCTTGCTGGCCCAGCACAGGGCGCTGCGGCCACACCTCCCCTGCCTCGCAGCCCAGCGGTCAGGAGCCCCAGCTCGAAGAGCTGCCATCACACACTTAAAAATGCCTTGATGGGATCAGCTGCCAGGGCAGAGGGGACTGCTCCAGCTGTATTCTGCAGGTCCTTCTCTTGCTTTCATGCACAGCAAGGGACAAACGGTGGGCGGGGGGAAGACTTTGTCCAAATCCCTGATCTTCCACTTGTTCACATTCACTTCAGCTCTGGGCTGTGGAACAACTTCCTGGGATGAGCTGGAAACAGCTGGTAAAGCAGCTGGGTGCTCTAGCTGGCAGGAAAGACAGGAAGGAGCTTGGGTGACCAGCAGCAAGCTGAAAGCACTGGCCCCACAGACAGCACTGCTGGCCCTGCTGCTGAGGATGCGGAACCTCACCATGAGGCTGCACCTCCAAGACTGCAGACAGCCTGGGGGATCCCCTCAGGCAGATGGGGAATTAAGGAACCAAGTCAAAAAGACATGAAATGAGATGCTGGGCTAGACCGAGAGTGGCTGTGGCTAGCAGATGCTCCTGGAAGGCTGTGGGGTCTCTGAATGCCACTGTGCACCATGCACATGCACTGCATGAGCCTATGCAGTGTGGTACCCAGGGAGGAAGGCTGCACAGCTCCTCCCTCATCAAAGGGGGAAGCAAAGGCAACAGTCATGGGATGAAGCCACAAAAATAAGCAATCTGAAAAATTATGGATGTAACAAATGTCCCACAATCAGGAAACTTCTTGCTAGAGCTCACTGGTTTGCTTCTACCTCTTGCCAAGCACTGGCAGAGTTTGGACCAGCTGCCCAGGAGGGCAGGATAGGCAGCAGCAGCAGGCCAGCACCTTGAGGACACACTTTGTCACCAAGCCTCTCTCACAGGGGTCAGGGGCTGGGGGACCCTGAGCCCCATCCAGCTGGGCATGGGGCTCCCGGCACAGAAGGGAAGCACGGGCCGCCAGCCGCCCCTCTCTGAGCCACACCGACAGTGTGCAGCCCTGCCAGCCCAAACACCAACTAAAACAACAAGTGCACGCTCTTGCTCCCTCCAAATACACTGCTCAGTTCCTGAGCCAGAACACAGATGGCTGCCGGCGTTATCCAGCCGCAGCTGCTGGCAAACACGGCGGATCCTGTGCAATGAGCAGCGAGGCACAAGCACCGTGCTCTGGGCTCCGTGCGCTGCCAGGGCTCCCCCAGGGCGGGCAGGAGGACACGGCACCTGGTTGTGGTCCCACAAAACCATCCCCGGCCAAGTGCCCACATGTTAGTGCCTGGTACCTGTGGGGCCCTGGAGAGCTGGCCAAAGAGCCAGATGGATGGGATGGGATGGGATGGGATGGGATGGGATGGGATGGGATGGGAGCCCCAATGGGAAGTATGTAGTATCCTGATGGGGACAGAGGGATGTGTTTGAAATGGAGTGGGACAGAGAGCAAACAGAGACTGATAGCAGCTTCAGTCCTGCCTGGAGGAGAGGGTGCAGGCAGTGGGGAGGGAAGAGTGATGGGAATGGCAGCATAGTCCATTCAGAGGCTGATGGTGGCTTTCCCCCTAGGCCCTAAGAAAGAAGTAAGAGCACAGCCAAGAAACCTCCCTTGGCTCTTCTCCTCTTGGCTAATCCTCACTGTGGCAGGAAGCTGCTAGCCCCTTACCATCACTGTGTTCAACCAGGATTAACCCTCAGGAAAGGCCATCTCCCACCTCCAAAAGCCATAGCTGCAATGAAGGTGGGCCCTTCCAAGTTTGTTCTGCAGCTGGAGGGAGGCAGCTGCCGCGGGGCTGCACTCAGAGCAGCATCCAAACACAGCTCCCTCCACCCGCCCCAGAGCGGCAGGACCTTGGCCAGGCGAGCTCAGCAGCTTTGCAACAAAGCGGCCCTTGTTGCTAGTTGCTTATTTTCCATGTGCAATGCTAAACCCCTTCAGGAGCTGGGGCAGCAGGTTCAGTACCAGCCTGGCTCAGAGCACCTTAGCTGAAGCTGAGCAGTTTGTGTAATCCAGGAAATCCCAACTCCATGCTTCCTGGCAGCACCATGTACTCAGTGATGTGCAGTGGCATCACCAACACAGCACCACCCCTTGCTCTGCAGGGAAATTTGTCACCCTGGGGCAAAGCAACCCCAATTCCCAGCCCAGGACAAAGGGCAGGATGTGTTGATGTGCATACCAGGACCATCTTACGCTCCTCTGATGGGTTCAGGGTGAGGGTCCAGCTCAGGTAGGACCTTCACTCCTCACACAGAAAACACTCATGAACAGACAAACTGAGCTTTTCAATGAGGACATCAGTAATTCCTTAATAAACGTCTCACGTAATGCACAAATTATGTCTGTATAGTCCTGGTCTCTACTACAGCACAGCCTGCATGCCAAACTTTTAAAAGGTCTGTATTTAGAGCAGCAAATTGATTCTCAATGATGACATTTCTGCATGGACTTAGTCCAAAAATGGGAACATTTAAATAGATGATGAGTGACAACTTGCGAACACAGTTGGCGAGTGAAACCTTTCCTTGGGACACAGATTTTCAAGGGCGGCTCTTCTCACCACCTAACATTTTTATACCCCACACTGGTGCTAAAATCATCCTCTGAATAGAGGTGGGACCATAAATCCCTGTCTAGGTCGCATAATTTTCCTTCCTTCTAGAGATCAAACGCCCGTGGCACTGGCGGTGCTGTGGAGCGATGGGCTGTTGTGTGTCAGACCATCCTCTATCAGTGCCAGTAAAGGATGGGGGCAACCTGTTCACAGGGGCACTCTAAAAAACTGTGGGCCTAATTACTGCCAAAATGGCAGATTTCTATTAACAACTGTGAATGAACCCTGCTCCAGCAGTGTTCTCCTGCCTGCCTCGGAAGGGCAGGCCACCTGCCTGGGCCTCCCTTGCCTGCTGATGGGGCTCTCAGGAACAGGGGAGATGCTCTCCCTTCACAGAAGCTTACCCGCTGCTTAATATTACTAATAGCATTTGTGCTAATCAATGCACAGTTGTGGTTGTCAGATCTTGTCCAATTTATTCATTGTTTTTAAATGACATTTCAAGTTTGCTTGGTAATGGGAATAAGTGCAACAGGTCCTACATATTAATGTTATGCACAGATGTAAACAACACAACCCTTTACCTCCTTGGATAATTTTTTTAATCAGAGGTAAAGCTGAATTCCTGAAATTAATTCTGCTGCCAGTTCCTTGCAGGTTCTGCTTGCTCTGTAATTTTGGCTGCTTCCTGGCAGCTTTTGCCAAACAATTCCTAGAACCGTTTTCCCCATGTGTCGAACAGCAGCACTTACTACAAATCAAGTCAAAATCTTGAAATGATTTCAAATCCAAAGTGCACTGGTTCTGGGGCTTGCCAGGACTGTGGGCAGGCAGCAATGACATCACCATGGCACAAATGGCAGGGCACAAACTCTCCTGTCTTCACTGACTGAGGGGCTTCGGGAACACAGAGCCCTTTGTGGTAGACAGCTCCTTGCTCCCCCCGGGCAAAAGCACTTGGAAAAGAGTAAAGTCGCCAAATCAGGGCAACCTCCCTGCTTGAGGAGTCCATGAAACCAGACAAACTCAGGCAGGAGGACCTGCCTGCTGGAGATGGTTACCTCCAGTTGTGGAAAGCTCCATCCCAGGCAGCAGCCCACCTGCACTGCTGTATCTTAGAACCACCACCACTGCCTCAACCAGCAGCCAGGGAATCCAGCTGCTCCCTGCTTGCAGCTGTCAGCTGTACTTTGGGGTTTTTTTTAGATCCCAAGAGAAGGTACAGGACGTACTGTCTCAGCCCAGACTCTGACAGCCTGGCCTGGCTATGGATTCAGCATTAGGCTGCTCACAGCCCAGGATAACTCCTTTCCTCTTCCAAACATCTGACAAAGTGACTTAGCACCGCTGCCGCTGAGCTCCCAGCAAACACCCAGCACTGCAAGTGCTGTGCCTCTGTGTTCAGAGGCTGCACAGTCCTGCTTCCACTCATTAATGGGCTTCTCAGGGTTATTTTAACAGCTCTCAAAGAAACAAAATGTGTGACAGAGCACACAGCACACCTTACAGCAGCTCCTACACGATCGCAAACAGAAACAAAGCTTTTCCTTTCCACAAAATAATGTCCTGTTTGAGCTCTCCCTAGGTTTTAGGCAGAGGCAAAGGCAAATGGCCTTGCAGCCATGTAAGAACCCAAGTGTCGGTCCTTTGTAGTCTGTAGCTGTCCTTTTGATGTAGATATTCCTTCCTGTTGGACAAACTTTTATCACTGCCAGTACTGTGGATTCCCAAGCTGCCTCAAGCTTTAATTAGCTTCTTGTCACGGAGGACAGCTGTGAAGATCTTACCCAACAGCAGGAATGGAGGCAGCAGCCACCCTTCCAGCCCCAACTATGTGCATTCTTGGACCTGTGAACCTCTGGGACCTCTCCTGAGGTCCACCATCACAGCAGGTACCTTCTCACCAGATGGAGCAGCCATCTGAGGACCTGTGGGTTAAGCCCTCTCTGTTGCCAGCAGACCTTTGCTCTCCAAGGGGAGCAAGATGGGGGCAGTGCTGAGGGCTCCAGGTGGTGCTGGTACTGGTGGGCACCCAGAGCCAGTAACAGCACCAGCACTGCTTAGGAAGTGAAGAGGCCGGGATGGCTGTGGGATGGGAACAGGGAGCACGGCGTGGCACAGTGGCACGGGGTCAGCCCGAGGCTGCCAAGAGCAGCTGAGCAATCAATACCATGGTCCTGCTTCCTCTCACACACCACCCATGTAACCAGAGTGATCTATAACCAGGAAACTCGGTAAGAAAAGAGTTTAAGCTCTGCCTTTAGTAACCTGAGAGTTTTCAGGACATTTTGGGGAGTGCCACAGTATTTCCCCACTCTGCTCCTCTCAGCCACAGAGCTGCTTTGAAATGGGGAGGCTTCACCCGGCCATCACACAGCCCCACCGCAGCCAGAAGCGTGGCTAAGCCGCTCCACAGGCCAGGCACACACCCTGCACACACCCTGAGAACAGTCACCTGCCTGGCCACCTGCTCACTGGCCCGCAGGATGCATCTGCAACACTTGCCTGCACGTTTCTTAGCAGGACCAAAGAGAGAGAGCCTGGACTCCTCAGTTTGGCCAGGATCTGGCATGGAAGGCTCAGTGCAACAAAAATATTTATACAGAGCATCATCACTCACCCCCTGTAGCCTGGTGAGCAGGACACTGCCAGCACGGCTGAGCAGCTGAAATGCTGCAGGGGACAACAGGACTTTTAATTAAGGTTATGACTGTGCAGAAGCACTTCCTTGCATGGGAAGACTTTTGGACCATGCAAACTTCAGCCACAGATTCTAGTCTTTCCATCAAAATCATTCTCACCGAAGCCAGAGCTCCCCATCTTGGCTGCAGTGTGAATCCTGTATAGGCAGACACATGAGCAGGCACATGTCAGCCTGGGAAGAGGCTCTGCCTGCAGGCCAACATCCAAACGTCAGCCTGGCAGGAAGCATCCAGCACTGCCATGGAAAGCCCACAGGCATCTGAGAGCTAGTGCACAGTACCCGTGTCCTCAACAACCCTGCCGTGGGGGCAGCCTCTTGTGGGACGAGGCTCTGTCTGCAACCCCATCCACAGAGGCAATGTGGATGTCACACATCAGATCCAAAAGCTGTAGGAAGGACAACATGCCTGACCTACAGACAGAGTGCCTCCTTCCCCTGCCACAGCTGGAGAGAAGTAAACCTGCCGTTGATGGTCTCAGACCTCAGATCACCTCGTGCACCTGACATGGGCTCCTGTCACCTCCCCCTCTGCATCCAGGATGCCCTGCCAGACACCACAGGGTGACTGATCCACGTCCAGCTTCAGCAGGAGCTACTGCGTTCCACAGGCCACTCCAACCCACCCTGAGTGACTCAAGGGACAGGCCAAGCCCAGACTGTGCAACAGTTAAATCCCAGTGCTGGCCTCGCAGGAGGACCGGGAGATCCTGTTGCTCAGAGAAATGCATTTGTCCAAGACAAACAGTGGCCGGGCATTGTTTCAGCATGAGTCAAGCGAGTGGAAACACTCCCGTGCCATCCTGTTTTGCTGTCTGGAGGTTTCCCCTACCTTCAGGATGTGCAGACAGGCTCCGGGACGTTTCCGATTTGCTGTTCTCTTACTCCTCTGTTTCCCGTGAGCGTCTGTGCCCAGCACTGCTTGGTGCACCAGTGCAGCAGCCTGAGCCTTCTGCAGCCCCAAGCTGTGCCTAGAAAGTACAGCCTAAAGCCAGGCACCCAATGGGAACAGTGCTGCTTCCCAGAAAACAGGGCACCAGCTACAAAACACACTCATTTGCCTTCTCTGATGGGCTAAGCAGGTAACAAGGATCCAACACAGGCAAGTCAACTGATCTCCATCCATCTTCCTCATTGCTACAGAGAGGGAAAGATGGCACCCAGACCCTCCCCAACCACCGGCTTACTCTGCCCCAGGGCTGCAAGTTTACAGCTCTGTGAGCAAGCTCAGGACAGCTCTGCTAACTTGCCCCAAGCCCTCTCAGTGCTTTGGGACAAAGCTGGTGCTGCAGAGAGCTGCATTAAATAGGGAGAAAAACGTGAGTGCCAACAGAGAGACCCTCCCATTGCCTCGTAACCCACCTCCACCCCCACAACCCCTTTCCCAATTGATGCTTCAAGCCTGCGCACGTGGCAAACCACACGGCTGGAGCTGGTACCTCTTATTTCACACCTACAGCACGTTCTTACCTTGCTAGAAGTATAAAAATAGCAAAGATTTTTTTCTTTCTTTTTTTTTTTTTTTTTAAACAAAGACAGTCATGCTTTGTCAGCTCGTGTTTGTGTCTGGAAACCCTTTTAGCAGCGAGGTGCGAGCCCCGCGGGGCGCAGGGCTCGGCGGGAGGGCAGCCTGGCGTTTGCACGGCTCGCCCCGCGACGGGTGGTCTGGCGACAAGGAGGATCAGGAACTTGTTTTCACACGAAGATCAAAACAACACAAGAAGAAAAGTACAACATAGCCCAAAGTGACCCAGAACGTCAAAACTGCAACAACAGAAAGTTCAGCCCAAAAATGCAGCCTGTGAGGGCTGTTATCGCTTGGCTTGTTTGTCCCCACCACAGGTGGCAGCAGGGGGAGAACACGGCTATGGCTTGGGTCAGGTATTGAGCACTCAGCCCCGTGATCCCATGCCTTGTCCCCTGCCATGCTGAATGGCTCTCCAGCAGAGCACCCCAAAGCTTAACTCGGTCCCCTCCAGGCACGCCTGGCCCCACAAACCACATCCAGGCAGCGGAACACCATCCCCACTCCCTAGTCATGCATGGAAATAATGCAAAACCCTGCAGAGATGAAAACACAGTGATTCTGCCATGGACTAATTGCAGGCAAACAAACGCCTGATTTATCCCATTCCAGGTTGCAGCGCTAATGAACGGGACCGGCCCTGCCGGGCAGCGCTGACCGAGGCTGACACTGCAACAGCCCCACGGCCACACTTGGCTGCGGCTGCTCCCTCCATCCTGCTTTAAGCTCTAACAATTGGATGTGATTAACTGGGGCTGGATTTACCATTCTGGGCACCAAAATTCTGCCAGCACACCCAAAGCAGATACAGGAGCCCTCCACATTCCCACACTATGGAGACAAGACCTCAGCATCCGTGGTCCTCTAGTCCCAGCTCTCCTTGCCAAGAGTACAAACCAAGAGTGGAGGTGACACTTCTGATATGGACACAGAGATGCTTTTCCATCCTAGGAACAGTGGTGACTTCTGTAGTTTGAGCAACCTCACACTCTCAGTTGACTTAGGCTACCAGGAAGCGACTGGTGGTGATTAATGACCATCAATCCCCTGCTGATGAACCTCTCTCTGTCTCCACCCTCGTCCCATCCGGATGTACGTGAAACAAGAACGGCTGCTTCAGATCTTTGCAGCTCAGCCTTTGCCTAAGAGTGCTGCTGGTCATGTCTTAGGAGGTTCAGTAAGGAAGTAGGCTTCCCATAGGGAAGGAAAAGACATACAGAGCTCTTCAACTTTTTTGTCTTTCTCCAAGAAATTTTCCATTAGGATTAGCAAATCTAGCCAAGTCACCTCAGATGCTCAAACTCAGCTCATCTGAGAAGCATCCTGAGTTGATTATCTGATTTACTTTAGATTAAAACAAAACCTGAGGTTCATCCTTGGAATAATGGGGGCTAAACTAAACCAATTTCTTTAAGCACTAGCCTGAAAATATCTGTGCCCCTGAAACCCACCAGTGGACCACGACTGGGAAGGACTGAGCCTCCCCTCAGTGACTGACTCCCACTGTTAGCTTCCACCCAGTCACTGGCTGGTGGACCAAGGGTCTGAAGAGCAAGTGCCCATGGGGTCACCCTCGTGCTTGCAAGCCCAGGCCACCAACAGAGTTGTCAGTTCAGCCTTCCCTGAGGGAAGCAGAAGGTGCGCTCACGCTCCAAGGACTCAGAACCTCACTGTTGCCCCAACTCAATCCCTGCTCTCTGCAATCTTCACAGGCGGAACCTCTGAGCCCCAACACACCCCCCAGTGCTCCAGAATGCAGTCACGGCAGGCACGGCTGGGCAAACAATGCCTCTAGCAGATGTACTATAGCCCAGGTATGGATTTTGGCAGCAACAACCAGGAATTTGGCTCTGAAAGCCTTGTGACGGTGTGTGAGAACAAGTAAACAAACAACAGCAACACTGTACACTTTGCTCATACCTACCTACAAGTTTCAGATTAAGTTCCCCTGCTGGGATTAAAGCAGGAAGACCCTTTCCCCCTAGAAGCCAAACCTGAGTTGAAGAGAAGACACACCAGCTACTCACTGCCCACACCCTGGTCCCCAAAGAGAGGAAGCTTTACCTGTACACTGGTTGCATTTCCCTGGCAATTCCAATGACTGCTCCCTCTGGGAAGTTGTCAAACTCATCAAACAGGTCTCGGATGTTAGTCTTGTACTTCAGGTCCAAGTCTACCTGGATGATCTGTGTTATTTCTGAAAGCACAAAGGGGGAAAGTCAGCTATATAAGACAAAACTATAATCAGTGATTACCAGTGGCTACTTGATGAACTGCTCCCAGTGAGGATTTGGTGCATGGTGAGGATTCAGCTCCATAGGCAGGACTCAGCCAAGTCAGAGCAAAACCAATCCAGCTGCAATCTCTGCATGAAGTTACTGACCTTCAACCATCACGGGAGCCTTTACCACTGTGTATTTTAGGCATGATTTATTTCATGAATACTTTTTGGTGACCTCCTGCTTCTATCCACTCCCTCCTTCCTTCCAGAACACTGTTTTTCCATATGACTGACAAAAACAAGAGGCGGCTTCAAACCAGCCTTCTGCAGGAGCAGTCACACAAAACCCCATGCTCACTTCTGTTACCTACTACTGGGAAAACCTGATAACTCCATGAGTGTTTCCCACCTCCAGCCCAGAAAGCAGTCATCCCTGGCCTGACATACCAGAGCAATTCTCATCACAGACATCAGGCAGCCACATGACACCTCCAGGATCACCTGCACAAGCCCATTAGCTCCCAGCAGGTTGCCACAGCCTTCCCCAAAGGCAGAAATTACAGAGCCCTGCCTGCACAGCACGGCCGCTGGTCTGCAGCAGCCTTGAAGACTTTATTCTCGCTGGTAGTTAGAGATAAGGAGGGTTATGCAGACATGGAAGCATCTTCCACTTGCAGTGGGAAATCAAGAACAAAGAGAGACTGGAGAACATCATTACCAAGGCCAGGCCTGAGCTCAACAACAGGGTCAGGCCTCTGCCCAAATTTGTCACTGTCTCTGCTGCAGGACATGAGACTGACAGATGGAGATGCTGCTTGGGAGAGGGTGCAGGAGATGTGCCTTATCAAGGCTGTTTGTCCCAGGTGGATCTGGTGATGCTGTATGGATTGCAGCAGGCCAAGTGCAATGCAGCAAACACAAACACTGCGACAGGTCAGACCATCAGATGGGTTCCCCCAGCCACGGGCAAAGCTATGAGCATCTTCAGCCCTCGTCAGGGACTGTGAATGGAGTGGAGCCATCCCCCGTGGCATTATGTAATGCCACCACTATTTATATGTGTTATAAAAGCCAAGAGCAAATTGGCCAGGTTGCTTAGCACTCGGCACTAATTGGATTGCGTCAACCTGTTTCGGCCCCACTCATCATGCACAGGTGCCCTTACAGCTCCCTGCAGGCTACACCTGCCTGTCACCACCACTTCCACAGCAATTAGCAAACCAGGCCCTCACCCTTCCTCCTGCCCAGTACCTGCAGGCAGGAGGACAAGCCCTGCCTGCCCTCACCTTCTGCTGCCTGCATCTGCCATGCCTTACAGGCAGGGCTTTCTATCAGGCTGGTGTCACTGGGGCAGTGCCAACATTCCAGCCTTCCCACCACTATGGCTCCTCACTCCCTCATGCTCAGGACAGGCTGTTGGCTACCACTGGGCTGCTGACAGCAGGAGGCATTGCTCTGTTTTAAGCCCCCAAACCCACCACTGGGACTAGAGACCCAGAGAACAGCCAGGCACCAGCAGGTATCGCCTGGCATGGGAGCGCAGCTTTGTCATTTCAAACATGCTCATCATGTGTTTGTGTTTCAAGCAGATGCTGGGCTGTATGGCACCTCTGAATTTTTTGCAGATCTTGCACTAATCCGGGGCTCTTGGCAGTTGGTCATACCTACCACGCTGTCCTCATTTAAGAACAGAAAGGCCCCATGAGGTTAAGCAAGAAATATACTGCTAACTCCGCGAAGCATCCAAGCAGAAATATAAATCAAGGAGAAATAGTATCTAAGATACAACCCAGGCTGTATCTCAATTTATTTTTTTAACATCCATCATGCTCTGTCTGGTAAAGGGAAAGGCCATGCTCCCTTCATCCGGCAGTACAGCAATCCCCAGGTCTACCTAGTATTTACCATCACCATAATCCTCTGTTTGCAAAGATTTAAAGCCCAGGCGCAGTAATTCACCACAGGCTAAAGCAGGTCTTGACCTGAAAGCAATTTCCCCCGAGCTTCTGAACTGCCTTAGAAATGGCCAGTGCAACTCAAGCAGAGCAGCAGATTTGTGCCACAAGGAACAAGACATGTATCCCACATACACCAAACCTCCCCAGTGGCCCATACCACAGCAGGGCAAAAACCCAAATCCTTGACGCTGCTGCGCTTGAGAATATCCAGACTGGTCACAAAACTCCAGGGCAAGGAGACCTCAGAGCTACAGCACAAGCTCAGCCCCAAAGAAATGGGGGAGCCTAAGCCCTTCAAGGTACTGCCAAAGCCGGGAAGAGGGGAAGGGGTTCCCAGGGGATCCCAGCACAACTACGCCCAGTGCACAGCAGCCTTCTGATGCCTCGTCAGGTTTCAATTAAATCAACTGTGAGGCACGCCATCCGATTGTTCTCTAAAATTACAGATGAATGCCAACTGCAATTAGTCACTGCAGAGAACGAAAGCTGAGCTTGGAGGAAGCTCCAATCCCAGCCCTGCCCATCCCAGCACCCCAACAGGTGAAAAGCTCCAGAGGGTCCCCATGCAACCCAAAGGGTGCTGCCCAGCAGCAGCATCTGGCCATCCCCAAAAGCCTCGAGTGAGCAGGGAGCAGGGCACAAGTGCAGCTGTGGTGCCAGGCAGCGATGCCAGCACCATAAGAAGCCCAGCATGGAGACACGCGGTTTATTTACACAAACACGCTGGGATCTCCATCCTGCCCTTCATTAGAGGCTCCCTGTGTCGGGCTCGCCCCCGCACACTGGTCCCATGCTGTGCCAGCAGAGACCCCAGGAAACACTTGCTAAGAAATTAGACCCAGAAAGCACCAAGTACTTCTTATTTTCCTTTTCTTTCTTGGTTTTTTTTCTTTTTTTTTAATTTTTCTTTAAAGTAAGCATGAACTGCAACACTGCAGATACAACTGAGCATGGGTGACACTAAGCACCACTTTGCCAGATGCAGTTTGCATGTTCAGATTAATGGCCAAGATGATTTCTCTGTCTGGGACTGGCAAGGGGCCAGGCACTAGTATTTATGATGTATCAAGCGCTTTGTCCTGGCTGCCATGTGGGGGTGGAGGAATCGCGTGCTCTCTTAGGCACAAACTGCTCAGAGGGATCCAGCTGGAAATGTGGGGAAAGGCTGAGAGTGTTCTGCTCAGCAGTGAGTTTTCTAACTTTGCTATACTGTGCACCACCCTCCATTCCGCTCAGCTCTGGCTCTTCCAGCCACAGCACGGAAAGGGGAGCTGTGCCACTCAAAGTAGAGATGGTCTCCATTAGCAGTGACAGCTTTACAACACAGGTTGGCCCCGTTAAAAGCTCATAATGTTTTACTGCAGCCTTGTACCAGCAGCCACAGCCGGGCTGTGTTCCAGGCTTGGCTCAAATCCTCCCTCCAGCCATGTCCAGAGGAGAAAGGCCAGCCCCAGGGATGTATGATCTCACAGCCTCATCCCAGCAAGGGGGCACAGGCAGGCAGAGGTCACCTCCCTGTGTCCTGCTGCCCCGCTTTCTCTGCCAGGACCCAGCAGAGCTATGCCAGCACATGGAGAGGCACCCTGTGTGTGTGCTGAGGGGCCTGTCGGGTTGTCTGGATGCTCTGAGTGATGCCCAGGAGCTCCTCTGGCAGGGCACAGCTTCTGCAGCAAGTCTGACAGCCCTTGCCAGGAACCATGGACCCCACAGCACAGCAGGGACAGAGTGGGCATGCAGCAAGCCAGGCCATCCACCAACACATGATGAAACAGTTAGGAGCAAATTTGGTCTAGATGAGCAACCTGACCTAGTGGGTGGCTCCCTGTCCATTGCAGGGGGTTGGAAACATGACCTTTGTGCCAGAATCCAAACCACTGTATGATTCTATGACTCTATGTAAATGCTCTTCTCAGAAGCATCAGGCAGGACCATGAGTGGCAGCAGGGGGCACAGGGAGGAGAAGAGCTGGGTGGCAGCCATAGTGGCTGGGCAGCCTTGAACCTGCCCGTGGGCTAGGACTACTTTTCCCTAGCCTGAGTTGAGAGGATGGACTGAAAAAAATGTAAGCAGTGAATTTAGAACTACATGACAGTGGATGGAGGGTCAGATAAAGAGGCAATACAAAGGTGGGAGCCTGCACAGAGCAGCATGGGCTGTTCTGCAGCCAAACTCATTTACACTCATCCTAACAACTTTCTCTGTATGAGGGTCACTACCCTGGCAAAGCTGAGCCCAGACAGCAGGTGCAAGTACTGGCCTTGGCTCCTAACCTTCCACTTCCATACAAACCATGCCAGATGTGGGGCAGAGGCACATCACCACTGACACGGAGAGGTGAAAGGAATGAAAATGTCCAGGAACAAAGAGCAAAATGGAGAGCTACCACCTGCAAAGGGCAGAAGCTGTCCAGCAAACAGTGTGGTCTAAATCACTGATAATTGAGCAGTGGTTTAATAGTTGTAGAGTAGAATAACCAAGAATTGAAACCTCCTGGAGGTGGTGAAACTCTCCAGCCCACTGACAGACTCATGGTGGCACGAACTCAACCTCCTCAGAGTACAAAATCCTGCCTACAGCTGGTCTGGCAGTGGAGATACTGCAAGCAACAGTGGGATGGCAGGAGGCAACAGGCCACTGCCTCGCCAGGCTGCACTGTGCCCAAATCTCACACACACTCCTGAAGCAAACACCTGTCACCAAGGCTGGTGGTCATTTGGCTCTGCTCTGGCATCTCCACCTGTCTCAACAAACCTGTTTTTAAGGACCTAAACATTCTGATTCCCCATGCCAAGGAGGAGATACTCCTCCAACACAGAATCATAGAATTGTTTAGGCTGGAAAAGACCTTTGAGATCATCGAGTCCAACCTGGCACTTGGCACATATCAGATGGGAACACTTCGACCTCCCTGCACCTCCTCTGCATCACAACAGCAACTTTTGGGGCCAAATGCTGGCACCTTAAGAGGTGAGACCAAGAAGGACACTGCTGGGATTGCCCACTGTGCCACGTGAGCTCCGTGACCCAAGTGCATGGCTTTGCCTTTTTCCATGGAGCCAGCAGCAGCCAGCTGGACAACACAAAGAGGCAGGATCCCCCTCCACCCTTCAGGAGACAGTAAGGGGGGCAGTGGCTGGGCAGTGGCCTGGCGAGGGCAGGGAGAGAGAGCTGCTGGAGGCAGAGGACCCTTCAGCAGGGCCACAGCATGGGTGACATATTGCAGCCAAGGGACAGGACTGTCCCCTGCTGGCTGCAGCTTTGCGTGTTGCAGGACTGCAGCAGGGTCTGGGGAAGGGCCAGGGGGTGGCTGTGCATTTTGCCACTTGACTTGGACCATCAGAAGAAAAAGGGCCAGGTGGCTCAGGTTCTTCAGGTTGGGGTCAGAAGGGCTGGAGGTCTGCAGGGTACACCTGGACAGCTTCCCCTTGACCTCTCTGCATTGCTTTGAGCTTGGCTCTGACTACCAATGTTTTTCTTTAAGTCAGAAGTCCCCATCACAACAGGGCAAGATCCCAAGGATGGAAGGAGCTGTGAAGGACCAGCAGTGACTTTCAGACAAGTGCCCATGTCAATAAACCTCCTGGAGCAGGGCAGCAGCAGCCCCCGCTCCAGCAGCAACACACAGACCCACAAAGCTGCCCGTGCTGGCTGTGAAACCAGGATCCTCCGCCCTCGACGGCTCAGGGAGACGCGTGGCCAAGACAAACTCCACTCCCACGGCCAGCACCAAGGCCAGGCATGGGCACAGAGCGGGTCACAGGTTCTGGAGGGCCCTCTGCAACCCAGAGGCTGCTGCCCAGCAGAAGCCTGCTGCCCTCAATGCCTCAGCTGCAGCAGGGAGCAGGGCATGAGCACAGCTGCAGTGCCAGGCAGCGATGCCAGTGCCTCAACAATCTCAGTGTGGAGACACAGTTTATTTACACAAACACGCTGGGATCTCCATCCTGCCCTTCATTAGAGGCTCCCTGGGTTTGGCTCACTGCCCCCCTACTGCCAGCTGCCCCTGGCTGCTCTCCCTCCTGCTGTCAGCAGGGCTGGGAGCAGCTTCCTCTCCGGCTGTGTGCTGCCCTGGCCAGGCCATGTTTTCTCCACAGACAGACTCACCCTCTGCTTCCAGGATTAATCACCGCTGCCCGTGCAGCTGACCCTGGCAGCACCGGAGAGCCTCGCCCAGGAGAAGCAGCCGGGGCAGGGACACACCTGCAGGTGTGCAAGCACAGAACACTCCCTGGAGCTTGCTGCCAGCATGCTGGCAACTGGGGCCCTGCAGTCCCCCTTCTCAGGACCTGGTGCTGCTCCAGAACCCACCCTCCCAGGAGAAGACGACCCTACAAAGCCCTGCACCAGCAGAGGTTGCTTGCCAATGTACAGTGCATCTTACCTTCCAGCTGCCCGCTTGAAGATAGGTCCTCACCTCTGCCATGCAGCCAAGGGTCTCCTCTGCTCCTTGGGGCAGCCAGCAGTCCCCTTCCCATCAAACAGCCTCCCTTCCCTGCACACAGGGCACCAGGGGAGGGCAGGAGGTGAGGGGGGATGTGCCTCCTGCCGCTAACATGCCCCTGGTGCTAACCAGGTTTCTGCAGCACTGATTAGGTGCCCAGTAGAGCAGAGCAGTGGCTGCAGCACAGCAGCTAATCAGCCTATCAGCTAATTAAAAAATTAGGCTGCCGGCCAGAGATAGATGACAAATCTATCTAGCTACCACCCACGCAGAGCAGGCACCTGGGTGAGCTCAGGGGTCTGGAGCAGCAGCAATGTCTCCAGGTATTGACAGTGACATCGCTCTGATCACCTTGCTCCACACCCCACAACCGTCTCCAGAGGGATGGGGAAGACTCAGCAGGAGATGGATGCGGTTTTTTTCCAGAAAATTAATTTTTCCTGTGCATCCAAGTGTCTCCTTGTAATCCATCAAGGTCTGAGGGACTAACATTTAGTGGGGCTCAACACTTTGGTTCTTAACTGGACTCCAAGGCAGCAACATTGCTGAGCATGTGACAGCTTTCAGGATGGAGCTGAAAATGCTGTTTGCTATGTGTTTAATATATGGAGCTGCTGGGGGAGGAGTGTGAAGACACTTCTTGGAGCTGGAGGAAGAGCAGCAGGAAACCTTTTAATCAGACAAAATAAGGTTTGATTCCAGGTTGCTATAAATTACAAAACGGTGTGGATGGAAAGCTGTGAAGTAACGAGCAGGTAAGACAGAAAGGGAAACCAAAAAGAGATACAGGATAATAAATTTTCTGTGCTTATGTCCCGTTTAAGTGCACACACTGGGGGAAGGGGCTGCAGGCAGATTTTGTACTTGTTTCTTCCTGCTAAGCTCTAATGAGCCATGGCAGAGTGGGGAGAGAGACTGTGGGGAAGTAGCCCCAGCATCAGTGCTGGGTGATCCCCAGCACCTTCCAACCCTTTGGGGATGGGGCAGCTGGTCTGGCTGGGGACGGAGGAGGGCAGCACCCACCCACAGCACCAGGTGATGAGACCCTGCTGCTTCGTGGGGAGGGGGGGAAACAGCCACACACGCCTGCCCTGGCCTGACAGATCTAGGACATCCAAAAATAATCGATGGTGGCACCACAGCAAGGGGCAGCCAGTGGAAATGATGAGAAGTGACACTACCCCCAGGGGCTGCAGGTCGTGCTGGCCCCCAGAGGCAGCAGTGCCGCAGGGAAGGAATCTCTGCCGTGACGCAGCACCCAGGGGGCTTCCAGGCACCTGCTGAGCAGTATCCGCATCCCCCTCATCACAGCAGCCCTTCCTGACACCTCCACAGCAGCAGGGCTGGGGCCAAGGGGCTCTCCTGCCACGAGAGGCACATCTCACAGGCAGCCAGATGCAGTTAGGGGCTCATCTCAGCAGATAAGGACCCCCCTGCAAGCCCAAAGCCTCTGGTGTTTACCCGGGGTGGGCTTATTCAGAGGTCTGCTTTGCCTGCTCCCAAAAAGTATCACAAAAACAACCCCTTTGGCATAACAGGCTCACCCCAGCAAGGAACAATGGCTGGCACCGCTCTCCCTATTGCTCTCAAATCGATCACTTGAGCCTCTTCTCTTCCCATCACAGCATCTGACATGAGTGCGTGCAGCCCAGAGACAGGCTGGGAAAGGAATCTGGCTGTTTTTCACGTGGTTGCAGCATGAAGCAGGGAGGGAGGTTATGAGAGCACACCAGAAACCATTAGCACTCCCTCCATCCCTGTAAAGATGGAAACATTTTTGCCAGAAAATAAACCCTTCAGCTACTGCAGCATCCCCTGGGAACTGCGGCTTGGGAGCACGTGCCTCTGGGGCTGTCTCCCACGACCCTGCCACAGACCCCAGTTTTCTGTGCCTCTTCACAACATCTCCCCTTTGCACAGGCAGGACTGTAACATCTGGGACAAGGCCACTCTCCTCCCAGCACTCTCCCAACAGCATCTCTGTACCCCAGTGTGGTGGGGCTCAGCAGTGATGGCAGTGCTCAGCCAGCAGGAAAGGGTCAGGAGTGACGCGCTCTCAAAACGCTCACTTACTCCAGTGTAATTCGCTGAGTTTTGTGGGCAGCTGCCCCGTGCACCAGGAATTGCTTCTCAGCTGACAGGAGGAAGAAGAGGGAGTGGTGCCTCCCCATCTCCCTCTGCCAGGCTCCATCTCAGAGAGCTCTGATGCACCGTGTGACACGGGGTCTGTGCACTGTAACTCTCTGCATGTGGGTGCCGCTGAGGGGAAACATCAGATGCTGGGACTTGGTACCCCATGGGCAAACAGAGTCTGACCTGGGCAATCCCGCACTACGGATCCGAACCCTCAGGCACACACCCCTACAAACACAACAGGCAATGTTTTCAGCACGCTGCCTGCCAGCTTTTCCAGAAGCACACCAGCAGAAGACAGTTATTTGCCAAGGCGTTATTCCAGTTAACAGACTGTTTTCCTGATACCTCTCTGCTTAACCCCTTCCCCAGCTGCCAGGTCTCCACGTTCACAGCCAGCAGCAGGAGTGCTCGGCCTCAGCACAGGCAAGGTACCCTGAGAAAGCAGAGCACAGCTCAGCGCCTGCTCCAACACGTCTCCTCACTGGCCTTTGCCCTCCCTCCCGCTCTGCTCAGTGGGAAAGGCGTAAGCTGATGCTCACAGAGGCCACTGTCTCCAAGCCGGTACTCCCAGAGCAGACAAAGGCTGATATCAGTTTCGTGGGAGACCAAGCTGGAGCCAGCAGCTGGATCCTGCTGCAAGCAGCACCAAACCCCAAGCGGCCTGGGGCTTGGTCATTAGCAAGCAGCTTGAACAAACATCATTATAATCTGGTCTATGTTTGACAATGAGTACAGCTGTTGACAATGACCTGGAGAAAAGGTCCAGTTCAGAGACTGAGGCCAGGGAGACCACTGGACCTCCCATTGATCCTGGTGTGTTACAGACATAAAATCTGGACAGTAGCAATGAAGCCAAAGGCACAACTCCCTGCTGGCGGCCACTTCCCTGGACATGATGCTACTTAATCACCCACACCAGCCATCCGTGCTTCCCCCCACCCCACACAGCTGTGTCCTGCAGCTTCCAGCTTGGGGAGACCCTGAGGCTTGCTGTCCATCAGACAGCAGCTTGCCATGATGTCCTCACCCATGAGGAAATCCAGCACCTATAACATCCTGCAGCAAGGAGCTCCACAGATCACTGCACTCTATTTTAAACCCACTTCTCACCAACTTTGATGCCCCCCAGTTCTTGTACAAACATCTGCCTCGCATGGCTCGTGGCTTCATGGACCACACCACAACTCCCTTGGCCAGGCTGCCGCCAGACTGAAGGGTCCCGGTCAACCAGGCTTGTCCCACACAGAAGCCACTGCTGTTCTCTAAACCTATTCCATTTTTTTCCCAGCAGACCATGTCAATATGCCATACATTTCAGCAGTACCTAGTCATCAGTGCCACTCTTCTCCTTCCTCGTAGCTCCACATCTTTGTTTAGTAACACAGAAACTTACCCACTTCTCCCACTGCTGCTTAGTCCTCCTACAAGCCACTAACCTTACCAAATGCACCTGCAGACCAAGCTCCTGAATTTTCAGGCAGCAAGTCCCCAAGTGCCTCTACAGCACACGGAAGATGCAGTGTGCTGCATGGGGACAGCAGAGCCCAGGGGCCCTTTCCAGCTCGTGCTCATCTTCCCACCCTTAGTCACAGCTTGTGCCTTCAGGCTGGGCTGGATAGCGAGAGAGGAACCCCAAGAACTCAGCAGGGGACAAGGAGGCCACGTTTAGAGATGATGCTACTCCCCAGGAAGAGAGAGCCAGCTGTTTGTACAGCCAGGAAACCCTGCTGCCTCCAATTTGTCAAATACCATCTTCAGTCAACTTCTGCTAAATACCCTCACTCCGCATGAGGCACAGTACCTTCAGCCAGGTTTCAGAGCCTCCCCTGAGCTAATGGACTCCACTCCTCTGTCCAAGTTGGCAGAGAGAAGCCACAAAGCTGCTTCTCAGTCACATCTCATTCTCCCTCTGCTCCTTCTCTTCTCCCACAGGGTCATCCTGCTGCAGCACAGTCAGCAAAACCAATGGAGTCAAACACTCAACGGCAGTTTTCAAAGCTCTGCCCAAGCTTCTGGATGCTGACATCTCTCCCTTGGCCCACCAGTTGATGAGGATAACCACTTGCTAAATTAATTCCTTCTGAAAACTACCTGACTTGGACCAAGGATGGGGTCCAAGAATTCCCTGGGAAGCTCCCAGCTGCCCTTCTGTCACCTCAACTCCTCCCCCCCTTGCCTGCACCACCAGGAAGGTGATAAAAGCTTGCCGGGTCCTCTGAAGTTATACAACTAAAATGACAAGTGATTAGACTGAAACCAGTTGGGAACGTTCCCTCTTGGTGGGCTTACTGAAAAGGAAAATGAAAAGGTCTGCATCCTTGTTCTCCCTCCCCCTTGCCCTGCTCCGCAAGTCTCAAGACCATTTCATGCTGGCATTGTCCTCATCCTGGCAGCTCCTCCTACGCCTGAACCTGTTTGTCCTCTCCCTGTGTAACCTTCTCATCACTTCTCCCTTGCAGAACCATTGTGATGGATCAAGCCCCGCTCCAGCTTCCCAGGCCTGGCCACAGCACATTATAACAGGATTTATGAGCCTTGAGCACAGACAAGAGTTACACAGTCTGCACTTCTGTGTGCTGCATACCAAGTCCCCAGCTGGTTTAAATCAGATTAACTCCACTGATGTAAGACATTTAAGGCAAGAGTGTTCCATGATTTACACCAGCTAAGAAGCTGTTATATTATAACTTGGCAACTGCAGGTTTTAGATCTGGAAGTTTTTTGGGCAAGGATCCCAAGCAACAGTGAATGATAGAGCAGTTGAGTGGCAAACCCCATTTATCCTCAGTGCAATATGCATGCAGCCAGCACAAAAGTCCTTAAAGAAAAAATAAAAATAACCCTGGTGTTCAGTTTTCAGTGCCATTGGCCCACAAAGTCAGTGCCCTGTCACAACCCAAAGGCTCCAAACAAATCACTAAGTCATTATACTATGGAAATGCTTCCCTTCAAAAAATGATAAATTTGGAAAACTAAAGCCAGGCAACTTTAATGCAAAGGCTGCTGGCTGCTGAAAAAAACCATAGATTGATTAATGCAAATGCAAACAAACACACAAGAGAGTTTAATATTCAGATCAGGGCTTTCAATTATGCTGGAGGATGCTCAAGCTTCCAATCAAATCTGTCTTCCACAAAAAAACAGTGCTAATGCTATGGAGCCAGATGTGCTTGGAGAGGTGCAGAAAAAGACACAGCATTCAGGGCAGGAGAAATGCACCAAGGAAAATGCAGATACTGCCTCAAAAGGAAGGTCTGGTCCTTTCTCCTCCAACTTAGCAAAGTGGCTTCTCCAGACCAGTAGATACTGGCTTGTCAGAGCCAGGAGAGCAGCAGGAGCCCAGTGCCATTCCCACACCACCCACAAGTCTGCGAGTGGGCAGCAGAGCTGCAGCCTTCCCTGCTGCCTCCAACCCAGTGCTGGCTGCACAGGGAAGGGGCCAGGCAGCCAGGCCAGCCCCATAAATCACCAGGCACCCAGCACAGTAAATCTGACCTCCCTTGCAAGGGAAATATAAATCAGCTTTACTAGCAGCTTCTGAAACAAAAACTAAGATCATGAAACTGTAAAAATGCCTCTTTAAACATCCTGTGCCCTGAACAGACCACTGAAAGACCCATCAGGATGAGGGAGAGCAAATAGAGTCGGGTTGATGAACTGAGAAAAGGCATTTCAGACTGAGTAGCTTCTTGCTGGCAGGCAGCACGACACGGATATCTTTAGCACACAGTAAAGACAGAGCAGGGAATCGGGAGGAGTGAATTAGCCAGAGTTAATACCATCATTTGTATGCAGTGTACTTCAAAGCCCTCGCAGTGCAGACAGCACCAGACACACAAAAAATCACCCAAGTCTAATGGAGGGTGAAGTACAGCACATTTGCTGGAGCCCACGTAGTAATGATCAGTGGGGGCTGGATGGAACCCTCAGGGCCACCACTGCCCCACTGTTTAATGAGCTAGTGTGGGATGGCCATGCCAGGAGCACAGGGACAAGTCCACAAAGGACAGAGGAAGCCTCATGAAGCAGTGCAGAGGTAGAAGCTACTGGGTAGAGCCAAATGGGCAGGACTCAGCAGGAGCACAGGGGGAGTTATATCTGCTCACATCTCAGCAAGAGTGCACCTGAAAGCCATGGTAGGAAGTCTGTAGAGAATACTATGGCTGGGCAGAGTCTCCAGATGCCAGCAGTGCTAGCCACAGGAACAGCAATTTCAGCAACACACGTGTGGGAACTGGGCATCACCACGGGACATTCACAAACAACTTTGAGAGGCTGGTCACCTCGTCCTGGGACAGGTGTACAGCCAGGCAGGACGTGTGGCCAGCCCAGGAGGGGATGCTGTCATCACCGGTGTGTCAGGCCAGTGAGGCAGCCGACAGGGAGAGCCCAGGGACCAGCACTGGGAATGGACCAGCAGGGCTGGGGGAACTCCAGTGGAGGGGTTTGGAGCCCCGGGATGCAACACCCTCTTGTGTAACCAGTCAAAGGCTAGACAGCATGCTGGTCCCAGGAGAGCCAACTGTGTGCAGCCAGGGAAGGAAAACATGGCATCAGCTGAGCCAAGCCCCTTCTGCCAGCTGCCTTGTTTTCCTGCAGATTTATTGTTGTTCCCACAGTCGGTAACAGCAGAGCAAAGGCACAATAAGGAAACTGAAGTGATCAGTGGCTGCTAATCAGCAAAGCTTTCCAAGAGCTCCCCGAAGCCCAGAGGAAGGGCTCGACAACCACCCCGTGCCAATGCTCCAGAGCACACAGCCACACCAGGGGCACACAGCACCTCTTTCTGCTGGCACCCCAAGCGTGAGGGGAGCTGTAAACACACACAGGGCAGACACGCTTGCTCCTGTCTCACCTCTCCTACCATCTCAGGGCATGAGGGCATGGCCAGCTGCCATATAGCACAGAGAACCTCCTGTCACTCACACCAACCGAGACCTGGATGTGGGCGGTCTTGGACTGATGGATCCATCACTCTGCAGAAAGGAGCAGAATCCCAGGAGCCCATCCCAGAAGTTTACTGACTTTCTTTGCATTTCAAATAGTATTGGATAACATCTTTGTGCAGAAGAAAAAGAGAGCCTGTGTTGCTGGGGGTGGCTCAGCAGAGGCTTACCTTTGGCCATGATGCGATGCATTGCAACCGACAAGAAGAAGATGGAGTCGCTGTAGTAGGTCCCTGATCCAGCGCTGAAGTGTTTCTGCATGGCTTCAACAATGGGAAACAGCTTTTCTGTCAGCTCATTCACATCATGGACTATCACCTGGGAGAGACACCAGAAACACCACTCAGCTGCTGCCTCTGGGGACTGGCCCAGCTCCAGCAGCCTTTGCTCAGCCCACACTGGCACAGGGCAAGGGGGTAGGTTGTTAAAGCACAAATCATGCTGGTGGCACTGCAGCTGCACAAAGGGGCCTGGCTGCACTAGGCCCTCTAGGTCCCTTTGCCACAACAGCCAATCACGGGCAGCAGGGAAACGAGGGAAGGACTTTTACAGCCATTTCATGGGCAGAGACTCTAATCCACTCACACAACCAAGTGTGTTCCATGTTTTGTGGGTTTTTTTCTAGTCTCTTCCCACTGCCTGATGCAACCACATATCTGGTGTCCCATATGGAGTCCATCAAAAGAGGTGACAGTTTGCTCCAGGCTCTGGCATCATGACGTTTAGAGGTCAGACCACATCACTTACCCCGAGAACCAAGGCTTGCTCCCAGCTACAGAGGCAGGTTGTGACAGGGCCAGGATGCAGCCCGGATTTCCTGAACCTCAGCCCAGCATGGAGGCAACCTCTGCAGCACATCCCACCAGGGCTGGAAGGGGGAAGGTAGGACAGGCTGCAGCACGCCGATGAAAATCCAAACATCAGGAGTTACAGCAGAGCAACTGCTCTACATGGATCTCAGCCCACCTGTGCTGGGGCTTTGCTGGTGCTCAGCCAGCACCACTCTGCACCCCTCAGCCCTGTGGGAGCCCATGCACCAGCATGGGCCCTGACATGCCAGCACCGGATCGTGGCTGTGGCCCAGAAATAGGAGCAACCCCAAGTGCACCTTGTCAGCTACTGAAATTGTACAAACTTAGAATTTATTTTGGTCAAAGTCTGATGAACAGGAACTTTCATGCAGCTCGTTATACCCACAGAAAGATACAGGTCACTGAATCACACAAGATAATGAGAGGGATTTTTGGGATAATTAAGAGAGACGAGGGACACGACCCCAGTGCAGATGAGGGCGAGTGCAGGAAGTGTGGAGACTCGAGGTTGTGCTGCCTTCTTCAGGCCAGGGAAAACAGGAAGAGCCCCACTGGAACTGAAGGACAACAAGAACATAATTTTGCAGCAATACTTGGATTTTGGACAGGGTTGCCTATCCCCCTTGTTTGAGGGATACCAGACACTTCCCCAAGCTGGCCCTGCCTTCAGCAGAGAGCTCAGCCCACAATCTTTGTAGGTCCCTTCCAAACTAAAATATTCCAACGGCTCTACAGTTTCACTTCTTTTCCCTACTAAAACTTCATCTGCTTAAGAAAAAGGGAACATGCAGGAGAGAGAACTTACTTTATTTTTTTAAAATAAAAAAACCCCATAAACCAAACCAAGTGCTTCAGAGGAGAAGGCAGCTCTGGAGCCTCTGCTGGTGCAATGACCATCCCCTCTATGGGGTCCACAAGGGGTTGCTTTGGTGCCTGGCGAGGCTGGCACAGAGGTAGTGAGCAATGTGGAGCTTCCTCCTTCCACAGCATCTTGCAGAACACCTTACCCCAAAGTGCTCTCACAGCAGAGCAGAGCGGAGCTCGCTGGGGTGCTGCTCATGGGACCTGCAGTACACTGAACAAGGTGATGGGCCCATCCCAGCACTGGCCATGATGGCCGAGCCCACAGCCGAGTCCTGCTGGAGGACAGGCACAGTTGAGTCCCCAGCCCTAGGGAGGGCACCCTAAACACCCACTCTTGGCCACTGGCCCTTGCCATCAGCAAGAGAGCCCTCGCGCAGGCTCCATGGCCAGCGTGTCCCTCAGCGGGGCGGCCCCGCTCTGGGCTCAAGGCCAAGCGCCTGCAGCAGAACGGCAGGAAAAACACAGAACAACATGTACCAGGAAAGTGCATTGGGAGAGCTCACCAGGAGCCACACTTGGCTTTGGATAGCACGGCATATTCCCCAAGACACTGCAGGGGAGGAAGCTCTGTTCCCAGTAACATCACGCAGCACCTCACCCAGCCCTGCCGGCTGTGCCATGGCGGTGAGCGCCGGCCGGAGAGCGGCACGGCTGTGGGGAGCAGATCAGCAGCACCAAGGACTGCTGCCAGCAGCTGTCCCAGGTGACCAAACAACCAAACCACCACTACTCTCCACCTGCAAAGGCACCGACAGGCTGTGCATGGAGCAGAGCACCACCAGCACCGCCCCACCATGGGGATGTGCAATGCTCTGCTCCCGGCCCAGCTTGAGTGGGGCGGCTTCAGGGTCTCGCTGGACTGGAGAAGCATGAAGGAGAAATACAGCACCTGTAACGCCGTTCTGCATCCAGCAAAGGCAGCCTGAACTCTATACAGCATGTAGGAAAGGTGGGGGGAAGGAAAGCCAAACCAATTCCAGTCACCTCTGAAGGAAGCAGAGTGCCAAGCGTCACTGTACAAAAATTATGGGAGAAATACTCCTGAAACTCCAGACACAGCATCATCAGCCTTCCCTCCCCTGCCAAAGAAAACAGGAAAACCTGTCTTTTGCCCACCCTCTGGTTAGGTACTTCTGCAAAGCAAACTCTTGAGCAGCTGAATTATCCTCCTGCAGCCACAGGTCAGGCAGCCTCTCTGGGACCACGAGGGCTTCTCCTCTCCTCACTGCTGACTTTAGCACAGCTAGCTGATCTGCTGCTAATTTTGTACTTCGTTATTTATTTGTGTAACAGCTTTTAGTAAATCCCTGTAGCTAAATCTGGCCATGTTTGCTGAGGACACTAAGAAAACTAAGTTCTAGGGGTTTCCTGTGCAAGCACAATTTTATAAACACAAGTCCCGCACTGATAAAAGACCCTTTCTACTCATTCACTAGGAAAAAAACAACCCGCACTTCTTTTCCTTTTAACTTTCCCTCCTTCCCGTGTCGGGTATTCTCACAGCCCTCCACAAACGCGGAGTGACGGGTGCCACCACTCCCAGCACGATCCGAACAGGGGACCGGGACGAGCAGCGAGCCGAGCACACGGATCGCGTTACTCTGGCAGGGAAATGGAATCAATAAGCGGTAGGAGCCGCACAAGGAGTGTGAGCACACAGGCTGGCGTGGCAGAAAACGGGGCGAGCCGGGGCTTTCTGTAAGCACAGTGCCGAGCGCCGAGCCTGGTTCAGGCTCACTCCCGGGCACTTCCCGCTGGCCGGGAAGAGGGAGAGGCTGCGGAGATCACCCTGTGACCCGCAGGCGGGACACGCTTTCTGGGACCGCCGACATAAGGCCCTGCTAAAAACCCACAGAGCCTCCGAACGCCGGGGCCAGGAGGCCGAGGCACGGGCAGGACGGCGCTTCCCGGCCCTTTCCCTCCACCCGCGGCCGCACACGCGGAGCACGGGCTCCCTCTGCCGCCGCCGCCCGGCTGCGCTCCCGGCTCCGCATCTGGGACACATCTGTGCATCCCTGCGGGATGGGCGACGCAACGTCACGCCCGCCCACGCCCGGACAGCCCTGCCCTGCCGGGAGGGTCCTCTGCCTGAGCTGTTCCCACCGCCCCTCCGCCCTCACCCTCGGCGCTGATCCCAGGCTGCTGCAGGCTGCTTCGGTCTCCAGGAGACTGTGAAAGTTCTGAATCTGCCCAGGGAGAGACAAGAGCTGCCCACAACCCTCCGCACGGGTTAGGAACTTTCCCCGTGGGTTGGGATCCCCGTCTGACTCTGGGATTTACTCTAACAGATGAGCCAACTGATCCCAGCTGCTCTAGAATGGGAGGGCAAGGGAAGCTCCAAAAGCAGGGCCCAAATTGCTTCCTCATGAAGAATAAAAATAAAGTTCAGAGGTTTTATCAGTCCTGCCTCAGCAGCTCCAGCTGACCCCTAAGCACGTTATCAAGCCTCATCTCTGGGCCTGATCTAGGAAAACAGCGTAAGAACCAGGAGAGTGTTCCGGAGAAGCAAGAACAAGAGATGGAGATGGGTTACTGCTGGGGCCGAGTGTCAGGATCAATCACCTTCACCATTTTAGCAGCAGCACCAAAGGTCCAAACCAGGGAGATGTTTTCTGCCGGTAAAGAGGAGGAATGAAGTAGGCTCCAGCAAGATTGAAGCAGTGCTGTCACCTGCTGGCATTCCAGAAACTGGCACAGAGATTAGAGGCAAGGCTGTATGCTTGAGATGCAGAAACAGTCTCTGCTCTGTAGTGGGAACTCCACCTAAAAGCAGAGAAGTTGAACCAAAGTATACTGTCCAAAGTAGTACCTGAAGATCCAAAGTAGAGTGTCACTGGCTAGCCAATGGAAACCACGCTACATCAGGCTCTGCCAGGAGAGAGGGAAGAAGCTGACTGAGTAGATGCCAGTGAGATCTCACCCGAGTCCTCCAGATCACCCTGCCTGCTTACACCCATGAGATCAGTTCTGGCACACGACCTACTCACTGAGCCATGAGCCAGGTTTGCCTGCGAGCCCACAGGCACCTACAGACAGAGGCCCATCTGTAACAGACACATCACTGCATACCCTCACCTCCAACTCCCAGCCCGTGTTGCCCTGGAGAAGCAAGGCCAGCAAGGCTGCCCACAGAGAAGTTTATTTCCCAGAAGAGCAGATGGCCTAAGGCAGCCACACACACAGAAGGGGTGACTGCACAGGTGATGCACACCATGGTGGTCTCAGGGGTCCTCCCACTCCAGGGGACATAATACCTCAAACCTGAGCAGGGCTGTTGCACCACATCAGCACTGCACCATTCTGGGGCAGTATGTCCGTCCTGCTGTGGCACACAAGAATCCTCCTGAGGTACTGTGCACCCCTTCCACAGAGCTGAGCACTGCTGGCATTGGTGTGGGCCACCCACCACTAGTATGTGACCTGAGCGTCAGCACTAGGAAAGTTTAAACAAAACAAGAGGTGGGATTATTTACCAGGAAAGTATCTCTATGAACAATGTTAAGGTTACACCTCTGCTCACATTATGGCAGAGTTCAGCCAATACCAAACAAGGGAAAGATGAACTATTAAAAGCAACAGCAGGACTAGAGGACACTTCCAAGCAATGCTCTGCAGCAGCACCTCAGCACAGGAGAGTCAAGTTACCCGGAGTCTCTGAACTTCACATCCTTCCAGTTTTCAGATACCTGTTTGATGAAAAGGAAAGCCTGACTTTGCATGGACTGCAGTGGCTATGTTTTTGGGAGGCAGGACGAACATTCTCATGTGGATGCACTCCTGTCCCTGCCGGCTCTCCATTCCTGTTCTCAAGAGCCACCAGCAACGGGCCAACAGCCTCTTCTGATTGCAGTCCTGCAGGACACAGGAAGCCACTGACTCACGAGCACACGTGGTACTTGAGATGCTGAATCAGGACTAACAGTAGGGTCTCTAGAAGAGCAGCATTGCTTAGAGCACCTGCTCAGAGCACCTGCTCCTTTCCAGCACAGGTGGCTCACCAGAGGTGTTCCCAGGCCACGCAGCCACCCAGTTTTGGGTGGGAACCATGGGCTGCACCAGGACAGCAGCGGTGCGGAGCACGGGGTCTCAGCCCACACAGAAAAAGCCCCTCAAGATTCCTGAGACCGGGGAGCGATGGGAGCTTCTCCAGCAGAGATGGGGAGCGAACCCCTCCCTCCGCAGGGAGCTGAAACATGGGCCGTTAGTTGAGAGTTTCCTCCCGCTGGACTGCTGTTCCCAGAGCCCCGCAGGAAGATCACAAAGATCACGCAGGACACGCGAGCGCGTCCCCGGAGCACCGACGCCGCGGGCGGAGCCCCGCTCGCTCCCGGCCCGCCCCGCTCGGCCCCGCGCACCTGGTGGCGGAAGGCGGCTCCGCGCAGCAGGTCCCGCAGCAGCCCCAGGCCGATGTCCCGGCTGGCGCCGTCGGTGACGAGGTGGAGGTGCAGCGTGTCGGCGGGGCCCAGCCGGCCGTGCCGCAGCAGCGAGCGCAGCGCCGCCTG